>JAAAKG020021030.1:0-20303 GCA_010014905.2 Druon quercuslanigerum | reverse complement strand
ACAGTTTTTTTTATTTCTTAAAATTTTTATCAACTAGAATATTAATAAAAATGTAGATATATTATTACGAGAGTAAAGTATTTTTTAAACGAATTAAGCATCTACATTTTAAATAAATTATTTATATGAAAAACACTCAAAAATATTAAAGTAAATAATAATGAAATTATTATTATTATATATTATTATAACTTTAATTTCTATTAAATGGTTTTAATTTGCCTTTATGGTTTACTATACGAAAATTCGTTTTCTTGCACCTTCCATCGTAAATTTTCACGCTCATTAAAAGAAGTCTGCTTTATTTTTCTCAGAAATTCACTTTTAATATTTTTGAGTGTTTTTCATATAAATAATTTATTCAGAATTTAGATGCTTCATTTGTTTGAAAAATATTTTACTCTCGTAACAATATATCTACAATTTTTATTAATATTCTAGCTGACAACAATTTTAAGAAATAAAAAAACAGTTCATCATTTTCTTATAATTTAATATGGGGATAAGTCTGGATTGAAATAATTGTAAATAATTTAAAAAACAATGAATAATTATAAAAATTTACAATAATTTGAACTAAAAATTACTGATGAGCAGAATAAAAAGTATAAGAGAGCCCTAATCAAGCACCACCTCTGTGCGTGGCCAATTCGGTCCTGTCTCAACGAAGGAGGCGAGCAGCAGACCGGCCGAGAACCGTGATCGTCGACTAAAACTCAACTCAGATACGATTCAACATTTTTAATCATATCTCAGGAGCCGATGAAGATTTTTCAAGTTTCTTTGTCTTAAATTAAAGATAAAATTTCAGGCTCTCTGTTGCATAATTTTCAGATTTTTGCAAAAATTTTCCTAGGTTATGCTAAAAGTTGAAGTCGAGGTACAAAATTTTAGAAAATATAGAATTTTTTTTAAAACCTATAAAATGCTGTATTCTTTTTAGCGAATCAAAAAAAATCTGTTTGACATGACTAGACGTGGAATTTCATAGGCTTTCCATTTGTTTTTTTTAAATGCCCTCTAATTTTTTTTGCTCAGTTATCGTGGTTCAAAGCCAGCAGTGATTTTCAATAGTGCTTGCGTCAATCGATCTCATAATTTCTGACGCTAGTGTGCCCCACTGTACTTCATTTTTTGACGATTTTTTAAATTAAGACAATAATTTGGTTTTGATGTTACCTTTAGCTGTGACAAAAAAATCCTTTATAGCTCCGCCGAGATTCGAACACGAGTCTACCGATTGCCTGGTGATTTTATCCATTAAGCTACAAAGGGGGAAAAATTGTTCTTTTTGGAATGCCGAAAAATGTTTCAATGGGCTCTGTAGGGTGCCTTAGAAAATAATTTTTTTTAGAATATCTGAAACTTGAAGCCGAAATTTCTTCCTTTTCCTGATAGAATGTTGTTCTCTTCCTGCCGGATTTAAAAGATATATATTTCATGGTTGCCATGGAAGCTTTTATGATAATAATTCAAATTTGTAAAGTATTTAAATTTTCATTTCTATAATCTAATATTATCCTATTTGAAATTGGTTACACCTGTAAGGTTGCGATTTTATGATAAAGTTGAAATTAAGAGGCGTAAAAATCGAATTATTTAGACAAAAGTTGTTTTTTTTAACAAGACAATATAAATTTTCCAACAAGAAAGCATTTTTTCAACTAAATAGATTAATTTTGAACAAAGAAAAAAATATATAATTCTAATCCAAACCATTGCATGTATAACGAAATAGTTGAACTTTCAAGAAAAAGAGGCGAGTTTTCAACAAGATAGATGAACTTTGAACCAACAAACACGATTTATCAACGAAAAAGTTGAATTTTCATTTTTAAGAGATGCATGTTTAAAGAAATAGAGTAATTTATTACCAAAAAGACCAATTTTCAATTATATTCTAGAATTCTCAAACAAAAAGTTGAATTTTCAACAAAAGAGATGAGTTTTTAAATAAAAAGATGAATTTTCAAAAAAAAAGGGGAATTTTAAACAGAGAGATTAATTTTCTAACAAAAATGACAAATTTTTAAGAAAATTTAAAAATTCTAAACTCAAAAGTTGAATTTTTAACTAAAAAGAAGAATTGTTGAACACAAAGTTGAATTTTTCAGAAGGAAAGAAAAAGTTTTATTTTTTATTTTTAAGTAAGTAGTTCAACTTTAAAACCTAGTTATTAAATTTTCAACCGAAAGGATTAAGTTTTGAACAAAGAGATTAATTTTCTACCGAAAAAAGCGGATGTTTAAACAAAAAGAATAATTTACAACGAAGAAAGAAAAATTTTTAATAAAATTGTAGAATTCTCCACCAAAAGTTGTATATTTCAGAAAGAAAATTTATTATTTTCTAAGAAATTAGTTTAACTTTGAATCTTAGTTGTTAAATTTTGAACCACAAAGATGAATTTTTGAACAAAAAGATTAATTTTCTACCGAAATAACGAATTTTTAACAGAATTCAAGAACTGTCAATAAAAAATTTGTATTTTCACCTAAAAAGATGAATTTTTAAACAAAAAGATTAATTTTCAACCGAAAAAACATAATGTTTAATAAATTTCAAAAATTTTTAAATAAAAAGTTGATTTTTCAATTAAAAAAGAGATGTATTTTTAAACAAAAATAATAATCTACTACCAAAAGAAACGAATTTTAAATTATATTCAAGTATTGTCAAGTAAAAAGTTGAATTTTAAGTTAAAAAGAAAATTATTATTATATAAATTTTTAAGAAAGTAGTTCCACTTTAAAACCCAGTTATTACATTTTTAACCAGAAAAATGTTTTTTTAACAAAAATAATAATGTTCTACTGCAAGCAATAAGTTTTTAAATAAAAAGAATTTTTTAGGAAGAAATTTTTTTAATTTCTAAGAAATTAGTATAACTTTAAAACCGAGTTTCTGAAGTTTTTACAAAGTTCAAGAATTTTCATTCAAAAACTTAAATTTTTCAATCAAAAAAAAAAGAATTTTTAAACAAAAAGATTAATTTACTACAAAAAAAAACGAAATTTCCATAAAATTCAAGAATTATCCAACAAAATGTTATCAAGAAAGCAGTTGGACATTAAAACCTAATTGTTAAATTTTTAACAAAGAAAAATTCATTTTTAAACAAATAGATTCTTTTTCTTCTAGAAAAAAAATGAATTTGAAACAAAATTCAAGAACAATGAAAGAAAAAGATAAATTTTTAAAGAAAAAGATTAATTTTCTACTGAAATAACGATTTTTTAACATAATTCAAGATTCCTAAAATAGAAAGTTGAATTGTTAACTAAAAAAGATGTATTTGAAACAAAAAGATTAATTTTCTGCCAAGAAAAACGAATGGTCAATTAAAAAGTTGTATTTTAACCTAAAAATATGAATTTTTAAACAAAAAGATAAATTCACTACAGAAAAAAAAACAAATTTCCATAAAATTCAAGAAATCTCACACACAATTTTTTTTTAATAAATCAGTTTAACATTAAAAACTAATTGTTAAATTTTTTACAAAAAAAATTAATTTTTAAGCAAATAGATTAATTTTCTTCTAGAGAAAAAATGAATTTGAAACAAAACTCCAGAACATTGAAAGAAAAAGATACATTTTTAAAGAAAAAGATTAATTTTCTGTCGAGAAAAACGAATTTTTAAACAAATTTAAGAATAGTCAATCAAAAAGTTGTATTTTCACCTAAAAAGATAAATATTTAAACAAAAAGATAAATTCACTACAAAAAAAACGCAATTTCTATAAAGTTCAAGAATTCTTAAATAAAATGTTTTTAATAAATCAGTTTATCATTAAAAACTAATTGTTAAATTTTTATGAAAAAAAATTAATTTTTAAACAAATAGATTAATTTTCATCTAGAGAAAAAATGAATTTGAAACAGAATTCAAGAACATTGAACGAAAAAGATAAATTTTTAAAGAAGAAGATTAATTTTCTACAAAAATAACGAATTTTTAACAAAATCAAAGACCTCTAAAATAGAAAGTTGAATTGTTAACTAAAAAAGATGAATTTTTAAATAAAAAGATTAATTTTCTGCCGAGAAAAACGAATTTTTAACAAAATTCTAGCATTGTCAATCAAAAAATTGTATTTTCACCTTAAAAGATGAATTTTTAACAAAAAGATCAATTTACTACTAGAAAAGACGAAATTTCCATAAAGTTCAAGAACTCTCAAACAGAGAGTTGGATTTTTCAAAAAGAAAAAAATTTTATATTATTTTTTAAGTAATCAGTTTGACTTTAAAACCTAGTTTTTAAATTTAAAAAATTAATATTTTAACAAAAAGAGTTGACGTTTCAATTAAACAGGATATCTTTTTAAACAAAAAGATTAAATTTCTGCCAAAAGAGACGAATTTTAAATTATATTCAAGTATTGTCAAGTCAAAAGTTAAATTTTTAAGGTAAAAAGAAAATTATTATTATTTTCATTTTTAGGAGAGTAGTTCCACTCTAAAGTCTAGTTATTAAATTTTCAACCAAAAAGATCAATTAAAGAAAATTAATTTTTAATTTTAAAAAAACCCATCATTTTCAACAACATTTAAGAATTCTGACTTAAAAAGTTGCATTTTCAACTAAAACAAAAGAATTTCCAAAAAAAAAGTTTAAATTTTTAGAGCGGAAGAAAAAGTTGTATTTTTTATTTTTAAGTAAGTAGTTCAAATTTATTAAATTTTTAACCAGAAATATAACTTTTTAAGGAAAATTATAATGTTCTGCTGAAATAAATGAATTTTTAAACAAAAAGAATAATTTACTGCAAAAAAGGACGAATTTAAAAAAAAAATTTAATTCTCAATCCAAAACGTGAATTTTTAAGAAAGAAATTTTTTTATTTTCTAAGAAATTAGTACAACTTTAAAACCTAGTTGCTGATTTTTTTACAAAATTAAAGAATTTTCATTCAAAAACTCAAATTTTCCAATAAAAAAAAGAATTTAAAAAAAGATTAATTCACAAAAAAATGAAATTTTCATAAAATTCAAGACTTCTAAAAAAAAGATGAATTTTTGTAGAAGAAAAAATACCGATTATTTAGTTTTTAAGAAAACAGGTTAACTCTAAAACCTATTTGTTAAATTTATAACGAAAAAAAATAATTTTTAAACTTAAACATAAATTTTCTACTGAAAAAAAAGAGGAAAATTTATTTTTTATTTTTTAAGAAAGCAGGTTAACATTCAAACCTAATTGTTAAATTTTTAACAAAGAAAAATTTCTTTTTAAACAAAATTCAAGAACATTGAACTAAAAAGTTGAATTTTAAACTAAAAATGGAGAATAAAAATAAGAATAATTTCATTTCGGAAAAAGCCAATTTTTTTATAAAATTTAAGAATTGTAAATTCAAAAGTTGAATTTTCAACTAAAAAAATGAAATTTTAAACAAAAACATTAATTTACTACCAAAAAAAATGAACTTTCTATAAAATTATATGAAATTATTTCTATAAGAATTATCAAACAAAAAGTTTAATTTTTCAGAAAGAAAAAAAGATTTTTTTGTTAGTTTTTAAGAGAGCAGTTTAACATTAAAACCTAGTTGCTAAACTTTTAAACTGCATGATTAATTTTTAAACAAAATTATCTAAAGCTACTAAGAAGGAAGAAATACGAAATTTAAGAATTATCAACGAAAAAGTTGAATTATGAACTAAAAAAAAAAATTTTTAACGAAAGGAAGAATTCTGACCCAAAAAGTTGCATTTTCAACTAAAACAGAAGAATTTTTAAACAATAAGTTTAATTTTTTAGAGAGAAAGACAAAGTTGTATTTTTTAGTTTTAAGTAAGTAGTTCAAGTGTAAAACCCAGTTATTAAATTTTTAACTAGAATGATAGATTTTTAATTAAACTAATAATGTTCTACTGAAATAATTAAATTTTTAAACAAAAAGAATAATTTGCTGCAAAAAAGGATGAATTTTCGATAAAATTTTATAATTCTCAATCAAAAACTTGAATTTGTAAGAAAGAAATTTTTTTAATTTCTAAGAAATTAGTACAACTTTAAAACCTAGTTGCTGATTTTATTCACAAAATTAAAGAGTGGTTATTAAAAAACTTAAATTTGCCAATAAAAAAGAATAAAAAAAAAGATTAATTTACTACAAAAAAAAACGAAATTTCCTTAAAATTCAAGAATTCTCAAAAAAAAAAGATGAATTTTTATAGAAGAAAAAAATACCGATGATTTAGTTTTTAAGAAATCAGGTTAACTTTAAAACCTAGTTGTTAAATTTATAATGAAAAAAATTAATTTTTAAAATTAAAGATAAATTTCTACTTAAAAAACGACATTTTTAACAAAATTCAAGACTTCTAAACTAAAAAGTTGAATTTCCATATAAAAAAGATGAATCTTCAAACAAAAAGATTATTTTACGACAAAAAAAACGAAATTTCAATCAAATTCAAGAATTCTCAAATCAAAATTTGAATTTTTAAGAAAGGAAAAAAGTTTATTTTTTTATTTTTTAAGAAAGCAGTTTAACATTAAAACCTAATTGTTAAATTTTAAAATAAGAAAAATCAAGTTATAAACAAAAAGATTAATTTTCTTTTAAAATAAAACGAATTTTAAACACAATTCAAGAACATTGAACTGAAAAGTTGAATTTTAAACTAAAAAAGAAGAATAAAAAAAGATTAATTTTCTTCCGAGAAAAATGAAATTTAAGAATTGTAAATCAAAAACGAAATTTTAAACAAAAAGATTTACTACCAAAAGAGACGAATTTTAAATTATATTCATTTATTGTCAAGTAAAAATTTGAATTTTTGGCGTAACTGAAAGATTTGAATTTTTAAACAAAAAGATTAATTTACTACAAAAAAAAACTAAATTTCCATAAAATTCAAGAATTGTCAAAATAAAACTAAATTTTCATAAAATTCAAGATTTTTTAAACAAAAAATTTAATTTCCATACAATTCAAGAATTGTCAAAGAAAAAGATGAATTTTTAAAGAAGAAAAAAATATCGATTTTTTAGTTTGTAAGAAAACAGGTTAACTTTAAAACCTGGATGTTAAACTTATAACGAATAAAATTAATTTTTAAACATAAAGATAAATTTTCTACTGACAAAATTCTAGAATTCTAAACTAAAAAGTTGAATTTTCTTCTAAAAAAGATGAATGTTTAAACAAAAATATTAATTTACGATCAAAAAATGAAATTTCAATAAAATTACAGAACTCTCCAACCAAAATTGAATTTTTAAGAGAGGAAAAAATTTTATTTTTTATTTTTTAAGAAAGGAGTTTAACATTACAACCTAATTGTTAAAATTTTACAAAGAAAAATTAATTTTTAAACAAATAGATTAATTTTTTTCCGAAAAAAAAACAATTTTTGAATGAAATTTAAGAATTGCAAATCAAAAAGTTGAATTTTCAACTAAAAAAACGAAATTTTAAACAAAAAGATAAATTTACTGCCCAAAAAAAATTTCAATAAAATTCAAGAATTATCAAACAAAAAGTTGAATTTTTGAGAAAGAAAAAAATATATTTTTTTTTTAGTTTTTAGGAGGACAGTTTAACATTAAAACCTAGTTTTTAAACTTTCAACCTGCAAAATTAATTTTTAAACAAAATGATTAATTTACTACTAAGAAAGAAGAATTTCTATAAAATTCAATTATTATCAACGAAAAAGTTGAATTTGTGAACTAAAAAAGATGAATTTTTTAACAAAATTCATGAATTTTTAACAGAAAGATTAATTCACTACCAGAAAAGGCGAAATTTCTATAAAATCAAAGAATTCTCAAACAGAAAGTTGGATTTTTAAAAAAGAAAAAAATATTATTTTATTTTTTAAGTAATCAGTTTAACTTTAAAACCTAGTTTTTAAATTAAAAAATTAATGTTTTAACAAAAACATTAATTTTCTACGGAAAGAACATAATGTTTAACAAACAACAAAAAATATTTTTATTTTTTTAAGAAATCAGTTTCACTTTAAAACCTAGTTTTTAAATTTTACAAATTAATATTTTAACAACAAAATTAATTTTCTACCGAAAAAACATAATGTTTAACAAAATTCAAGAATTCTGAAACAAAGCGTTGATTTTTTAATTAAAAAAGATGTATTTTTAAACAAAAAGATTAATTTCTGCCAAAAGAGACGAATTTTAAATTATATTTAAGTATTCTTAAGTAAAAAGTTAAATTTTTAAGGTAAAAAGAAAATTATTATTATTTTCATTTTTAGGAGAGTAGTTCCACTCTAAAGTCTAGTTATTAAATTTTTAACCAAAAAGATCAATTAAAAAAAATTAATTTTTTATTTTAAAAAAACCCTGACTTCTGACTTAAAAAATTGAATTTTCAACTAAAACAAAAGAATTTCAAAAAAAAAAGTTTAAATTTTTAGAGCGGAAGAAAAAGTTGTATTTTTTATTTTTAAGTAAGTAGTCCAAATTTATTAAATTTTTAACCAGAAATATAACTTTTTAAGGAAAATTATAATGTTCTGCTAAAAGAAATGAATTTTTAAACAAAAAGAATAATTTATTGCAAAAAAGGACGAATTTTCCAAAAAAAAATTTAATTCTCAATCCAAAACGTGAATTTTTAAGAAAGAAATTTTTTTATTTTCTAAGAAATTAGTACAACTTTAAAACCTAGTTGCTGATTTTTTTACAAAATTCAAGAATTTTCATTCAAAAACTTAAAATTTCCAATAAAAGAAAGAATTACAAAAAAAGATTAATTTACCAAAAAAACACGGGAAAAACAAATTTCTAAGTAACAATAAGAGCAACTGTAATTAGTAATTCAAAAGAATTCATAAAAACATGTGATTTATTATTAGGAAAATTAAATGTAAAGATTAGTATTTTGAAAACTAATGTAATTATTTAACTTGATAAACAAAAATTATAATTGTTGCAAATTTCAACCGTTGATTGATAATATTTCTTTGCTAGTAGCAATAGTAATAATAATATTTAAACAATAATAATTAGCCTTATAGTATACTTTTTTATTAATTTATCTAGAAATTTCCACTATCTAAAAAATATATATTTATATATAATTTATTCATAATTAGGGTGGATATGGGAGCGGGAAACCGGGAAAGTCCGAGATTTTACTTATTTTAGAGAATTTACTTATTCTAATTAAATATTTTATATTTACACCAAAAATTATTTTAATTTTATACCAAAAATAGTTTAAGTCAACCAAAAATGATAAATTTTCAACAAATTAGTTTAAATCCTCAACAAAACTCTGTAATTTAAAAAAGTGTATCTTTATTTCACTCTAGAATTTTTTTGCAAAAATATATGTAGTAGTTATGATATATATTTATGTAAACAATAAATGCTTTCAATTCTCTTAAATTCTCTATAAATTCTCTGTTAGAGCTTAAATGCTATATATTTTAATTAAAAATTTAATTATTTAAGTTTTGGTTAACACTTTATCTTTCTTAGGAGAAATTAATTTTTTTGTTTGAAAATTCAACTAAGTCAGCTAAAGATACAGTGTTTTAATTGAAAACTCTTAGGTTTCGTTTAAAATTAGTATTTTTAACTAACAATGTTACGATTACATTTTCGGTTAAATTATTATTTTTTTAGTTCAAAATTTAATTATTTTAATTTTATACCGAAAATATTTAGTCACCCAAAAAAGACGCATTTTCAACTAAACAGCAACTCTGTAATTTAAAAAAGCGTATCCTTTTTTCACTCTAGAATGCTTTTGTGAACATATATGCAGTCAAAATGATATATATTTGTTTAAACAATAAATGCTTTAAATTCTCTTAAATGCTCTATAAATGCTCTGTTCGAGCTTAAATGCTGAGCATATTCTCGAGAGCATTCGCTCAACATAAATGCTCGTGCATTTATTACATGCACATACACGAGCGATGCATAGGGCTGCCTGAAACTGTTGAAAAAGGGCATATCTAATTGTAAATCTAATCGGATAGGTGGCACTGCCAACCGATTTGTCGCAGATCCCGGGTTGGCAGTGATGCACACATCCACATAAGCGGGTGCATTAATGTGGATGCGGCTCTGATTACGCAAAAGCTCGCCTCGACCCGTATCTCCCAACATCACCTTGCATAAAACCCGATACAGCAGTAGTTATGTATATCTGTCCAGAGTCTTACAAAGGCACCAAACCGACGTCTCAATTTTTTAGCAGCAGATAAGATTGTGTACGACTTGGACGTGCGCTCCCGGGAAGAATCTGCAAAACCGATTCCGCGAAACGTACAATATCGCCTCCCTTTATTAATAATCGTGACAAAAAACTTCAAGAGAAAAGAAATTGCTACCAGGCGCACCTTTCCCTTTAAGCACCGCTATTATTTAAGCCAACTTATTCGAGAGAAACGTGATATTCTCTTACTGCTTATTACTGAAATACTGAACTCATATTTTTATTATTTTTCAAAGAAATTCAGAGTTGGATCATCTTGGATTTTTGAAACTTTGGCACGAAGAAACGTGAGATTTTTTATATTGAATGGCCCCTTTTCCAGGTACTGATATTCGCGCCGAATTTTCGGTACCGGTAACGGTGGCCTTTCCGTAAATTCTAATTATGAAAAAAAACATGTTTGTTTACAAGCTAATAAAAATGTCGAATATTTATTTTTTAGGTTTATTTCATTTTTTAAGGTTACAAAAATATTATCTTTCGAAGATTCTTGAGAAGATTAAAAATAATTTTTGAACACTTCAGATATGTCTAATCAAAATTTCAACAAAAAAGTTCATTTTCAACCAAGTACAGTGACTCTTAGATAGGGCGCCCGGCTATATGCATTCCGAGAATTTACGTTGCGCAACAGGTAGGTGTAACAGGAGCTGCGCAGGGTGTGGGGTGATCAGTCAGGCGTGAAAAAACAAAAGTTTTTACATCCGGAGCCGTACTATACCGGGTTCGTTCCCCACTACCGACAGCCCCTAAAACAGCACAATAGAAGGGTGTCAATGTATTTTAATTTTTAAGCAAAAAAATAAATTCTCCATTAAAAATGTAATATTTGATGCTTCAATCCAAACACACTCTTATTTTAAATATAAAAAAGTTGAATGCTTAAAGAAGTAAAAATATGGAAGAAAATATATGAATCCTCTACCAAAAAAAAATCTGCCCGCAGCGCACTTCGCTCCTAAGTTTTAGCTACTGTTGGTTCTCGCGCTTTGCGCTCAGTAATGTATTTCCCTCGCGCTACACACTCAGTCTTTGTATTTCCCCCATATTTGTGCACAGACCTTTTTAAATTAAAAATCAAAGCATCGACAACTTTAATTTGGTGATTGTGAATTCTCTTTTGTTAAAGCTCCTTCGGTTTTAACGAAAACATTCTCATTACGTATCGTATGCTTCACACTCGCTTTTTTCCAGCCTATAACTTTTCTAAATTATTTGCAGTCCTATTATATCAAATTTTATATTATTTTTTTTAATAATGTATCTCGGGCTGGTACTGCTTAATTAAGTATTGCAAAATAATGTCCAAATTTTATTTTGCATGATTATTTCAATATTTTCTCCATATTTTTCACTAATTTTTATTCTCAGCTACCCTGAAAAATCTCGAATTTCCATAAATGTATATTATTTCAATTCATAGTATACAATGACGATGCATATTTTCATTAATCTTGTTTTTATAATTAAAAATAATTTTTTTAAAGTGCGCATCCTATAAGAAAAAACAATTTTGTTACAAAAAAATTTATTCCAACTTGTGTAGTTTTACATATAATAAATTTTTTAAATAAAATGTTATTGCAGCTAGTGTGATTTTTCCAAAAACTTAATTCTTTTGTTTTTGATATATTTTTATAACAAGAGATTATCTGAAATTGATAAATATTTTTTGGTTAAACAGATTTTGTGTTTTAATTTTTTTTCATCTTTTGTGTCGTTTTTCCAAAAATTTAAGTTTTTTATTTTTATCTTAGTTCATACGATTTTTTTATTCCGAATGTTATTTTTACGATTAAAACGAAAACTACGCGTTCTATAAAAAAGTTAGTCATAACAAAATTTGTAGCTCACATTTTTAAGAGCAACTTCTGCTGATTTACTTTTTTCCTAGCTTGCGTCGTTTGTCCAAAAATTTAATTTTTAAATTTTTTTAATAATAAAATAAAAACTACGTATCGTATCAAACAGTGACCAATAACAAATTTGTAGATCTTCTAAGGCTTCACGATTTCTTTTAAATCATTATTTGTCGTATCTTGCATAGTTTGACCGCAAAATATAATTTGAAATTTTTAATTATTTTTTTATATCAAAATTTGAATTTTAAATTTTTCAAGAGAATTCAAAAAGTTTTTATAATAATACTTTTGAGCTTTTAGAAAACAACATTTTTATTCTTGCGACTTTTTTGCATATCCTGCTTTATTTGACTTACAACTCTCACATTCTTTTTTTTTTTTAGTTTTGTTAGTTCTATAACTCTGGTAATTTTATTGTTATAAACAAAGTCATGAAGACAAATTTATTTACTTTATAAGTATTACGATGATCCGTAATAAAAATTTTTTAAATTTTGAAAAAAGTGGTCTTAAAAATTTTTTTAATGAACCCACATTTTAAATTTTTATGTTATCGTGCTGAAAACCTAAAAATCTACACAGCCACATACATACAAAAAAACAGACCGAAAAATTTTACGAGAATCTAATACCTTCTCCGATAAGAATTTAAAAAGGTTAATTTTCAACTAGTTATATTTTGAGCCGAAAAAAATTTAATATTTTCCAAAAGAGAACAATTTTCTATGAAATATTAAAATAAATAAATAAAAAATATAAAATAAGAAACCAAATAAAGGAATCTTCCTCTGAGATGATTAATTCTATATAAAAAAACATAGATTTTCAACTAAAATTCTGAATATTTATACAAAAACATGACATTTTATCCAAGTAGTAAAAATTGTAATCAAGTAGTTCAAATAAATAATTCAAAAATATTAATTCTCAATAAAGAGAATAATAGTTGATATTTCAATCTAAAAACAATGTAATTTTAAATAAAAAACAGTTGATAAATATAACTATGAAATGTAAAAAAGTCTTAATTTAATGCGTGGGAAATAAAAAATTGTAATTTATTCAGAAAAAAACTTATTTTCTCCATTTCCTTCAGAATACATATTATAATGCATATTCTCTCTATAGCTCAGAACAAGACGAAAAAATAATAGTTTTTTCTTATTATTGCTAAGAAATTAGTTGGAAACTCAACCTAAAATATGAATTTAAAAAAATATTATATTTGTATTCAAATTATAATTTAAATGACAAAAGAATTTTAATACAAAATAAAGATGTCGCGTAACTATTTATTTTGTTCTTTTCTTTATTTGCCTTAAGGTTATGTAAATATAAATTTTTTCATATTCCTAGAGATAATTCAAAAGGATTTTTGAAGATTTCATTTCTAACAATTTTTTTGAAATTTAAATTATGCCAAAAATTTGAACAATCTTCCGAATTCATTTTTGACGATTGAGAAGTCTTTTGTTTTATTTTTAAATCTTTTAAAATATTCTCTAGAAATTAGTTGTTCAAAAAATAGAATCGCTTTAAATATTCCCAGGAATCTTAAGAAAGTTTGTGTAGTATTATTATATTCCGTTAAGTTCTTTGACATCTTTTTTTGTTGTTAAAAACTTCTACATAACTTTTAAACTGATTCAAACTTTATTGTAAAATTTCGAAAAAATTCTGTAAATTAAAAATTTCGCCTTAAAATCTTCCAATTTCTTCTTTTATAATTTTGGAAATCTGTAAAAATATTTTTTAATCTTTTTGAATATTCTCTTAAAATAATTTTTGTAAAACAAAAATTCAATTCAAATTTTCCCATAAATCTTAAAACAATTTTGTATTCTCTTGAAGTCCTTTAAAATTCTTAAAAAGGTGGCATCTTAAAACCGTTCAAAATGCTAAAAATTGTTTTCAATATCTGTAAAAAATCTACATTTTGTTTAATACTTGTAGGGGTCATTTACAAAATAAGTTATACTTATTTCAGGAATTTTCGTGGCTCTCATTCAAAGAAAACGTTTTTTGTTCCAATAAAAAAATTTTCTTTAATTAAAAATGACTTTCTTCATTTGTTAATTAAAAAATTATGCTTAATGAAACAATGATGTTAAAGAAACGGTTTCCTAAATTCAAAACAAAAATTTTTTTAAAGGATTCCAGAATTCTACATTTGTCTCATGTTTCCCATTGTCGATAGTGATCTATTTTAAAGATATTTACCATTGAAAATTCACTAACTTTTTTAATGTCGAAAGTTTATATTTTAAAATCATAAAATTTTAAATATCTTTCTGAAATGTCTCTTTCATCAAGATTTACAATTAAGGATTCTTAAATTCTTGACGTGTATAATTGAGAAAGATTTAGTTCTGCATGTTTTTAATTGGTTCAATTTCGAACATTCACAATCGAA
The DNA here is from genome assembly GCA_010014905.2 of Druon quercuslanigerum. NCBI lineage: Eukaryota > Metazoa > Arthropoda > Insecta > Hymenoptera > Cynipidae > Druon > Druon quercuslanigerum. The sequence continues at coordinate 5,815 of JAAAKG020021030.1, read as the reverse complement.
AAGTCTTAAATTTTAAACATGTATAAATAAAAGTTTTCAAAGTAATAGGTTCTTTTAAAGGCCAAATTTAAGAATTTTAAATTTAAAATCTTTCAAATTGAACATAATATTTATGTAAATTATCAGGATTACAAAATGTTAAGTGTTAAATTTTCAAAATTAAAAAAAGTTTTTAGTTTTTGTAGATTTGCAATTCAAGGTCCTGCCATTTTTAAGATTTAAAAGTGAAAAATCTTGAATTTTAAAAATATTCTGTATAAAATAGTTCAATCTTAAGTATTTATATTGTAAAGTTATGTTATTTTCAACAATTTTTTGGAAAAGTTTAATTTTCGAAATTAACAATTAAAGATTTCTTTCTTTTAATATATTTATAAAAAACCATTTTTAGGAATTAGAATTAAATATTCATTGCTTAGTGATTTTTATAGTTTAAAAAGATGTAATGAAAAATACTTTTGGAATATATAATTTAAGTTTGAAGATTTAAAATCGAAAATTCTTCAATTAAAAAATTTAAAATTAAAACTCTTCAATTATAAAGATTCCAAGTATTTTTGTTTGAAATTCAACAATTTGGTTAGAAATAAATTTGTTTATTGAATATTCATATTTTCGGGTTGAGCATTCAACTATTGTGTAGAAAATTCTTCTTTGTAGAACTATTTTGTTGAAAATTCGTCCTTTTTAGTTAAATTCCATGGCCTTTAAATAAAAAAAATACTTTTTCGTAGAAATATCAACTATTACGTTTATATTGAAAATTCACTTTTTCGGCTTGAAACATTAACAAGTTAATAAAAAATTCAGTCTTTATGGTTAAAAATGAACGTTTTAGTTGAAATTTCAATTTTCTTGTAGAATATTCCTATTTTTGGCTTCAAAATTTAACAATTTATTTAGATTTTTTCTCTTAACTGAAAAATATTTCTCAGTTGAAAACTTGCCTCTTTTTTTAAAATTCTTCTTTTTTGGTTTGACAAATAATCTCTTTTGGTTTTCGATCAAGAATTCAAATATTTTGTTAAAAATTCCTTTCTTTTTGTCAAATTTAACTGCTTTTTTTTAATATAAAATTTTTGGCACAAATATGAACTATTACATTTATTGTCGAGAACTCACCTTTTCCGCTTTCAACTTCAATAATTTTGTAAAGAAATTCAACTATGTGGTTAAAAATTAAGTTCTTAGTAGAAAATTAATATTTTCAGATAAAAAATACAAATATTTTGAAGAAAATTTGTCCTCTTTCAAAATTTCAAAATTGGGCTGGATTTTTTTCTTGACTTGAAAATCTTTCTCGATTGGAAAATCTAATTCTTTTTTTGAAAATTCTTCTTTGTTAGGTTTAGAAATTCATCTTTTTTGTCAAAAAAATTAACCATTTTCAATTAGGAAGTCAACTATTTTGTTAAAAGTTCTTTTTTTTGTCGTATTCAATTGTTTTTAAATTAAAATTACATTTTATGGCAGAAATATTGACTATTATGCATTTATCATTCAGAATTTATCTTTTCCGCTTTCAGCTTTAATAAGTTTGTTAAATATTCAACTATTTGGTTCAAAATGAAGTTTTTAGTTAAAAACTCATCTTTTCAGGTTCAAAATTCAACTGGTTTGAAGAAAATTTCTTTTTTTTCAATTATAAAAATTTTGGTTGGATTTTTTTTCGTGACTGAAAAATCTTTGCCGGTTGGAAATTAGACTCTTTTTTGAGAATTCTCCTTTTTAGGTTTAAAATTCTTTTTTTTGTCGAATTCAATTGTTTTTAAATTAAAATTACATTTGTTGGCAAAAATATCAACTATTACATTTATCGTTCAGAATTTATCTTTTTCGCTTTCAGCTTCAATAATTTTGTTAAAAATTCAACTACTTGGTTTAAAATGAAGTTTTTACTTAAAAACTCATCTTCTGAGGTTCAAAATTCAACTATTTTGAAGAAAATTTCTTTTTTTTCAAATATAAAAATTTTGGTTGGATTTTTTTTCGTGATTGAAAAATCTTTGCCGGTTGGAAATTAGACTCTTTTTTGAAAATTCTCCTTGTTTGGATTCAAAATTCTTTATTTTGTAGAAATTCAATTGTTTTTAAATTAAAATTACATTTTTTGGCAGAAATATTGACTATTATACATTTATCTTTCAGAATTCATCTTTTCCGCTTCCAGTTTCAATATTTATTTTAAAAATTCAACTATTTGGTTAAAAATAAAATTTTTATTTGAAAATTCATCTTTACAACTTCAAAATTTAACTCTTTTGAAGAAAATTCGTTTTTTCCAAAATTTAAATTTCTGGTTGTTTTTTTTCGTGGATGGAAAATCTTTCCCGATTGAAAATTAAACTTTTTTTTGAAAATTCTTCTTTTTTGGGTTTAAAATTCTTTTTTTGTTTAATTCAATTGTTTTTTATTTAAAATTAATTTTTTTGTTAGAAGCATTAACTGCTAAATTTATCGTTGAGAACTCACCTTTTTGCTTGCAAGTTTAATAATTTTGTTAAAAATTTGACTGTTTGATTGAAAATTAAGTTTTTGGTTAAAAAGAGATATTTTCAGAATGCAAATTCAACTGGTTCTCAGAAAATTCGTCCTCTTTCAAATTTTAAAAATTATGTTGGACTTTTTTCTTGACTGAAAAACCTTTCACAGTTAAAAATGTCATTCCTTTGTGGAAAATTCTTCTTTTTTGGTTTAAAAATTCATCTCTTTTGGTAGAAAACTAATCTTTATCGATTGATGATCTAACTATTTAGTTGCATTTTTTTACACAACTACTTTTTATTGAAGATTAAAATAAGTTTTATTTGAAATAAAAACTTTTACATTTGCATTTAAGAATTCATCTTTCCGGCTTGAAAATTTAGCAATTGGATTGAAAAAATTCATTTTTTTCGACTGAAAAAAGTTTTTTCGTTAAATATTCAACTATCTGGATAGAAATGTCATCTGCTTCTAATAATTTCAAGTTAAAGGCAAAGTTTCAATCCTGTAAAAATATATCGCAATGAAAGCTTAAATTTTAAGTTTAAAAAAATTAGAATAACTCTAGAAATAAATAAAAATTTTCAAATTCCATGGCCTCATTATAAAGATGACCCACTAGATTCTAGCCTTGGATCGATTTTCTTGTAAAAAACTCGAAACAAAAATGATTATTTATCATATTTCAATATTTAAATTTGAGACATATAATATGCTGAAACGGAAAGTGCAACGTGCATCACGATTATAACTTCAAGTGAGACTTTTTTCATGCATATTTAAAGGAATCCGCATTATCATCAGAGGCAGTTACTATCGATCAATGTATATACCATTTCACAATATGTGAAAATAGAAATCAAAACCATCGGTCAAGTTAAAACTCTTAAAATAATATAAAATACTTAACGTCATTTCTGAGTAGATGGAAATTTTTTTTTAAATTTTATTATGAAATTTTTCTGAAAATGAGTTTCTTCCTTCGCTCCACTGGGAATCGCATTACAGAAATTCCAATTGCCGATCGGGTGATTGTCTCATTAACCTATTAGAGAGATCGAAAGAAAAATCCTTTTTCAGAAATATACGCTATCTCAAGCCAGGCGTTACATTGATGATACGAGTAATGTATAGGAATCTGTCTTATCAGCACAACAGTTACTATCGATCAGTATAGATGTCATTCCACAACCTATGGAGAATATAAATCAAAAATATCGATCAAGTTAATTATTCGAATAACTGAAAATACTTAACGTCATTTCCGACAAGCTGGAAAATAATTTTTCTAAATATTTTAAATTAAATTTTTCTAAAAAAAAGAGTCTCTCAATTCGCTCCACCGGGAATCGAATCCTTCTGTAGTTCGAATACCAATGGAGCAAAGTGAGAAGGTCTTTTTTCAGAAAATTTTAATTTTAACAATGTATTGATTCATCAATTGAAATCCTCATCACTGATTGATCAGTTGTACTGGTTCAATTATTTGAATGATTACTTATCCAATTTCGGGAGACAGTATCATTGGATTCCTTCGCCGTGGATTCTCAGACAATTGAGTTTTTTGCTTGCAAATCATTTTGCCCATTAGCCCTCATGGGACGATATCGAGCAGGAAGGTAGTTCGGAGGATTGGAGGGTACTCCCTCGCTGATGTGTGTACGAGGCCCATACCCGCCCGCGCACTCATCATCACCGAGATAATGGAGTGGGCGTTGCACGAAGGATACTGGATGACCAGACCAGTCCACCGAGTCTGCCAACAAAAATGAACAAAAACCGCCACTGAGCGACCCTGCTCGCTTGTACGACCATAAAATCATCCTAGTTCTCTACCCCGATTCGCACAGGGAAAAAGCAACCACGAGAGACACTGTCTGCTCTCTCATACACTTTTAACAACTTGTAACACAAAGCATCTTTTCTATCCTCATTAAAAGGAAACAAATCTTATTATATGTGTACCATTCTGCAAGAAAGGGAGCACTTTATCCATCTTAGTCTACACTGAAAAAATGGTTAGTTGGGCCTGCTATTTTTATTAGTTAAGACAACCATTTAATTAGTTGCGGCTACTAAGTGAATAGTCGCTGCAACTAATGGAATTGTTGTGCCACCTAATAAAATAGTGGTATCAGCTAAAAAAGTAGCAGTACCATATCTTACTATCTAAATAGTTGGCTCAACTAATCATTTTTTTCAGTGTAATTAGGAGATATGTGAACAAAGGTCTAAAGAATCGTTTTTTAATTTTTCGATAGGAAATCATACTTCAGAGTCAACGAATCTGGTATAACTTTTACACCGTATTAAGTAGGTAATGCGCGTTTTTTTTACTAAAACGGCTTATTAACCCATTAATGCCTAAATCACAACAAACTGTACATCAAGTTTGAGATCCTATATTTTTATGAAGCCGCTGTACATTTTCCTTGGAGCAAATTTTTCAAAATGCATTAAGGGTCGCTGAACACGATCCAACCATTTAAAAAAGTTAAAACAAATTATTTTTATTGTTTTTTTGGCAATTTTAATTAAAAAATTCATTTTTCCAGTGCATTTTTTTTTTTTTGGAAAAAGATCGATTCTGTGCCCAAAAATGGCTCTAATATGATAAGAAAAGCACAAAACGTGGAGGATGCTTTTTTCTCAATACAAGGTTGCAAGAAATTGTAGCACTTGTGAATTATTTTTTATTCAGATTTATAGATGCTGCTTCAGTTTACTTTTTTTTTACTCTTTCTGAAATGAATTATTCCTAAAAATAAATACATAATAATTATTTGGGTTGTTGATCAAAAATTTGCTATCAGCTTTGAAAAATTTAAACTGGCGGATCCAATATGGCAGACATACTTCCGAGAAATGTTCATTTTTGCAATGGAAAATTTAATAAATTTCATAAATTTCATAATTCTATCGATGATTAATTCGTTTCTGTATCGTCTTTTGTCATTGTATGAAATGCTGCCTAATTCTCACCTCGTGGAGGTACACGTAAAAAAAATTTACCTTGGTTGGAGTAAACACATCTACTTGGCCAATTCTACTTGAGACAAATTAATATTAGCTTACCTTAAAAAAAAATTTCTAGAATAAAGAAAATAATTGTATCAGTAGAATTACTTGGTGCAATTAAATATAGATTCAAAACAAACATCTATTTAATTATTTTCATTCAATTAGTTACTTGTATGTAATACAAATAATTTATTGGCTTAAATAAATATTTTCTCAAGACGAGAAAATGAAATTAGGAATTACTCTTTCTTGAATTGAATACATGTAAATACTTGTTTGAAGTTTTGTTTTACTTGATACAATATAAAAA
>JAAAKG020021019.1:4369-20303 GCA_010014905.2 Druon quercuslanigerum | reverse complement strand
TAATTAGTGTGTTCATAACGTAAAAAGCATATCATTTTCATTTAGTCATTAAAATCATTTTTATTGCAGGTACTTTTTTAAAAATTTTCACTTTCATTTTTTAAAATTTGATTCATCAGTAACCTTTTATGCGAATTTAAAAAAAAATCAAACACATTAGCGTACAAATTAAAAAATTAAATGCAGATACCCATTTCACAGCATCAGAATCATTTGAAAAAATTATGTAATAGAAACAGGGATGTTTTAATATAAATCAACTTATATTATGGAAATTATATTTAATGTTAAATTATATAACAATCATATAAAAATATACATTTATTTCAACTAAGTTTAGGAAACTAAATTTTCGTTTTTATTTAATTTAATATTTTGAAAAAATTATTCAGCTAGTAATTAACTAATTATGTCACAATATAAAAAACTTTTAACGATAAATATTACTGAAGCATTCAAATAATTTTTATCTAATATCTTTTTTTAAATTTAAGCTTTCATTTACAAAAATTTGATTTATTAATAAGATTTTGAAAAAAATTCCAGAAATTTTAAGTCTTAATAGAACCAATTGATAATTCTTTAATCAGTTCACAAAATGTAAAGCATTAAATAATAATTTTGATTGAAACATTATAATAAATTTTAAATTATATTTCCTTTAAATTAAAAAATACAGTGTTATATGTATAATTTATTAATAAATTTAAAACTAATTTTTAATCCAGGAAAAATTAAAACATATTTTCACATCATTTTTAAAATGGTATTCTCAACTAATTTCCCAACGTCAGTCACATTTGAAAAATTATAGTATTTTAATTATTTACTTACTTAAATAATTAATGTGTAATTCATTTTATTTTATTATGATACAAAAATTTACGCAAATGCATAATAATAATAATAATTCATTACAAAATAACAGCTGTTAATGAAAGTAAAAGTAAAAAGACATAAATCGAAATAACTATCAGTGATCGATAGCAGTAGAAATCTACTTTTTTAGTTCGAATGTTTTTCAAACCAAAAAGTCTAATTTACCATAAAAAAGTTGTTTTTAACAAAAAGATAAATTTGGTATAAAAAACTCAAATTTTTAAAAAAATATGGAAACTTTTATCCGAATAGTTAAATTCTCTATCAAAAAGTGTAGTTTTTATAAAAAAGCAAATTTTTAACCAAATACAGAAACTTTTAACCAAAAAGCTGAATTTTCATCCAAGAAAATTATTTTTTTTAAAAAAAGCAAACTTTTAACAAAATATAAAAATTGGAAGTTGAGGAAAAGACAAAAAAAAATTAAGAAGCAGTGGATATCGTACGGGAAAAGATAAGACTAAGGAGAAAATGAGGTGTTTTTAAAATAATGGTGGGACATTGAATTCAGGGAAAGTAAAGATAGGATAAAGGAGAATGTAAGAAAACGGAGGAAAGGTAAAATGAAAAAAGGGGAATTCAACAAGAGGAAGAGAAAGCTAGAGAGTGAGGAAGAAGTACAAAAAAAAAGTAAATTAATATATAAGGATGGAAGAGCAGACGAAATATTCGAAAGGAATGTTAATGAATGTGGAAAATGGGGTAAGAGGTAAAGGAAGAAAAGTTATAGTGGTAAAAAGAATACACTGAAAAAGAAGCAACGTACACAAGTGTAGAGGATACATAAGAGACTACATTTTGGCAGAAAAAGCAATAATGATGATGATTAGAATGGAAATGGACAATGAGATATTCCCAGAGCACTTTCCGATGATCGTGATATTAGGATGTGGATGAATGGGAAACTGAAATTGGAAAGTAAAAAGGAAGATAAGTTAAGCAATTTTCTAGCAAAAATAGAAAACAAGGAGGTATGGAGTATGCAATGAGAAGGAGATACTCTGATAGAAAGATATATATAGGAGTAGTTGATGTAAAAGAAAAGATAAGACCTTGGAGAAAAATAGGTGGTTATAGAAGAATGGTGGAACTTTAGATGCAGGTAAAGTAAAGATAGGATAAAGTAGGATGTAAGAAACTTGAGGAAAAGGAAAATGGAAAAAGTGGAAATGGAAAAAGGGGATCTTAACAAGAGGAAGAGGAATCAAAAGAGGAAGGAAGAAATACAAACAGACGTAAATGAAGATATAAGGATGCAGGAGTGGATTAAGTGTTTTAAGAGACTGTTAAGGAATGTGAAAAATAGGGTAAGGGGCAAATAAAAGAAAGTTATAGCTCTAAAAAAAGACACAAAGGAATAGAAAGAAAAGCAACGTACACATGTGTAGAGGGCACGTAAACGACTACATTCTTTCAGAAGAAAGAATAAGAAATACGGTGCAAAATGATAAACTGAAAATGGGTAGTTAAAGAAAAAATAAGTTAAGCAAGTTTAGAGAAAAAAATAGAAAACGAGAAGGTAGCGAGTATGAAACGCCAAGAAGGAGATACTCTGCTAAAAAACCTATAGGATTACTTAATATCATAAGAAAATAGGTAAAAAAACAGAGAAAGAGGTGGTTATAAAAGGATAGTGTGACCTTGACTGGAGCGAGAAGTAAAGATAGGATAAAGGAGAATCAACGAAAATGGTATAAAGTGGAAATGAAAAAAGAAGAACTCAACAAGAGGAAGAGATAGCAAGAGAGGGAGGCAGAAATGCAAACAAAAAATAAATTAAGATATAAGGGTGAAGGAGTGGATAAAGTATTCCAAGGGTCTGTTAAGAAATGTGGAAAATAGGTTAATGCACAAAGGAAGAAAAGTTCCAGCTTTAAAGAAATAATCAGAAAGATCGTAAGGAATGGGAAACTGCCAAAAGGCAGTTGACGGGAAAGTAAGTTAGGCGATTTCAGAGTAAAAACAGTGAACAAAGAGGTAAATAGTATGAAAAGGAAGAAGTAGACACGTTGCTAGAAAAACTTGAAGGAGTAGTTGATTCAAAGGAAGAGGTGAGACAAAATAGAAAAAGAGGTAATTATAAAAGAATCGTGCGAACTTTAATACCGGAAAAGTAAAGATAGGATAAAGGCGAATTTAAGAAATTTGAGAAAAGGTGAATGTGAAAAAATTGAGAAAAAGGGAAATGGAAAAAGAGGAACTCAACAAGAGCAAGGAGAAGCAAGAGAGTGTGAGAGAGAGATGGGGAGAGGGAGAAAGAAAAATGAAGATATAAGGATAAATCATGGACGAAGTATTTTTCGGCAGTGTTAAGGAATGCTAATAATAGTTTAATGGACAAAGGAAAAAAAGTTACAGCTGTAAAAAACACAGAAAGGAACAGAAAAAGAAGCAACGTATATAAGTGTAGATGGCACGTAAGAGACTACATTCTGACAGAAGAAAGAATAAAAAAAGGTCATGAGGAATGGGAAACCTGCAATAGGCAGTTCAAGGAAAGATAAGTTAGGCTATTTTAAAGTAAAAATTTTTAACAAAAAGGTAAGAAGTATGGAAAGGAAGAAGTAGACACGCTGCTGGAAAAAATGGTGGTAGCAGTTGATGTAAGAGAAGAGCTGAGACGAAATAAAATAAGAAGTGGTTATAAAAGTATCATGGGACCTTTAATACCGCGAAAGTAAAGATAGCATAAAGGCGAATATGAGAAAATTGAGAAAAAGTAAGTGTTAGGAAATTGAGAAAAGGGGAAATGGTAAAAGGGAATCTCAACAAGAGGAAGGAAAAGCAAGAAAGAGAGAGAGAGAGAGATTAAAGAAGGAATTGGAAAATATAAGGATAAACGATGGTCGAATTATTTTAAGGGAGTATTAAGGAATGTAGATAATGAGTTAATGGACAAAGAAATAAATTTTACAGCTATAAAAAAACAAAGAAAGAAACAGAACAAGAAGCAATGTATACAAGTGTAGAGGACACGTAAGAGACTACATTTTGACAGAAGAAAGAATAAAAAAGATCGTAAGGAATGGGAAACTGACAATAGGAATTTGAAGGGAATATATGTTAGGCGAATTTAGAGTAAAAATAGTAAACAAAGAGTTAGGTAGTATGCAAGGAAAGAAGTAGACACGCTGCTAGAAAACCTTGAAGGAGTAGTTGATCTAGGGGAAGAGGTGAGACGAAATAGAATAAGAAATGGTTATAAAAGAATCGTAAGACCTATAATGCCATGAAAGTAAAAACACAATAAAGGAGAATTCCAGAAATTGAGAAAAGATGAATGTAAGAGAATTGAGGAAAGGTGAAATGGAAAAAGGGGAAATCAACAAGTGGAAGGAAAAACAAGAGAGAGAGAGAGAGAGAGAGAGAGGGAAAAACAAAAATACAGATATAAGGATAAACGATGGAAGAAGTATTTTAAGGCAGTGTTAAGGAATGTGGATAATAGGTTAATGGACAAAGGAAGAAAAGTTACAGCTGTAAAAATTCGCTGAAAGTAACAGAAAAATAAGCATTGTATGCAGGTGTAGAGGACACCTAAGAGACTACATTCTGACAGCAGAAAGAATAGGAAAGATAGTAAGGAATGTGAAACTAACAATAGGCAGTTAAAGGGATGATAAGTTTGGCGATTGTAGAGTAAAAATAATAAACAAAGAGATAGGAACAATGGAAGAGAAGAAGTAGACAGGCTGCTAGAAAAACTGGAAGAAGTAGTTGATGTAAGAGAAGACGTGAGACGAAATAGAAAAAGAGATGGTTATAAAAGAATCGTGGGACTTTTAATACCGCAAAAGTAAAGAGAGGATAAAGGCAAATTTAGGAAAATTGCGAAAAGGTGAAAGTAAGAAAATTGTGGCGAGGAGAAAAGGAATAAGTGAACTCAACAAGAGAAAGAAAAAGCAAGAGGGAGGGGGGGGTGAGAAAGAAAAATATAGATGAAAGGATAAATGGACGAAGTATTTTAAGGAAGTGTTTAAGGGTGTATTAAGGAATGTTGATAATAGATTAATAAACAAAGGGAGAAAAGTTACAGCTGTAAAAACACAGAAAGGAACAGAAAAAGAAGCAACGTACACAAGTGTAAAGAAGACGTAAGAGACTACATTCTGACAAAAGAAGGAATAAGAAAGATCGTAGAGAATAGGACACTGGCAATAGCCAGTAGAAGAGATGATAAGGCAGGCGATTTTAGTGTAAAAATAGTAAAAAAAGTGGTAGGAAGTATGGAAGGGAAGAAACAGACACGATGCTTGAAAAACTGGAAGGAGTAGGTAATGTAAGGCAAGAGGTGAGACGACATAGAAAAAGAAGTTAGGCATAAAAGTATCGTGGGACCTTTAATAGCGGTAAAGTAAAGATAGTATAAGGGCGAATGTAAAAAATGGAGAACAGGTTAATCTAGGAAAATTGATAAAAGGTGGAATGGAAAAAGGGAAACTCAAGAAAAGGAAGGAAAAGCAAGAGAGAGAGAGAGAGGAAGGAGGAAAATGAAGATATATGGATAAAAGATGGACGAAGTATTTTAAGGGAGTGTTAAGGAATGTGCATGATAGGTTTATAAATAAAGGAAGAAAAGTTACAGCTGTAAAAGCACAGAAAGGAACAGAAAAAGAAGCAACTTATATAGGTGTAGAGGAAACGTAAGAAACTAAATTTTGACAGGAGAAAGAATAGGAAAGATCGTAAGGAATGGGAGACTGAAAACGGGCAGTTTAATGGAAGAGAAGTTAGGCAATTTTAAAGTAAAAATAGTAAACAAATAGGTAGGAAGTATGGGGAGGAAGAAGTAGACACGCTACTGGAAAAACTTGAAGGCGTAGTTGATGTAAGGGACGAGGTGAGACGAAATAGAAAAAATGGTGGTTATAATAGAATCGTGGGACCTTTAATACCGATAAAGTAAAGATAGGATGAAGGCGAATTTAAGAAAATTGAGAAAAGGTTAATGTTAGAAAATTGAGGAAAGCCGAATGTAAGAAAATTAGGGAAAGGGTAGATGGTAAAAGGGAAACTCAACAAGAGGAAGAAAAATCAAGAGAGAAAGAGAGAGAGAGAGAGAGGAAGGAAGAAAAATGAAGATATAAGGATAAACGATTTACGAAGTATTTTAAGGGTGTGTTAAGGAATGCGGATAATAGGTTATAGAGCAAGGGAAGAAAATTTATAGCAATACAAAAATTAATTTCCTAATTTCTCTAAAGTTCAAAATATTTTTTAATATGGAAGCCTCTCATTGTGGTGAGACTACTATTGCAGAGTACTAATTACTGGTCACCATGGTAGTCTAATATGCATAGGAATTGCAGATGAAAACAGGAAATGATTTAGTGACCCATGGTCCACGATCGGTGTCTGTGCATGCTATCTAGTCTGTCGTTGCAATTAGATGCTAGATAGAGCAGCTAAATTCGAAATGCAATGAAACCACTGTAGAATGTAGAATCTAGAATGTGTCTGCTCTAGTTCTGTAATTCTGACTAGTTTCCAGTGCACCTGAGAAATGCAATAGACCGTTTGAATCCGAAAACATGTTTCGAATCTGTGAAGTCAAGTTGGTGTGTGTGTGTGGGGGGGGGGGGCATAGGAAAAACACTCCTAAAAATCGGTCTGATTAGGGGGGGGGGGGTCGTGATATTTTTTGCGATTTGTTATGGAGGGTGGGAGAGGGTTCTTCACTCATGTAAATAATTTTGGAAAATTTGCAAAAACTTTATCTTGAATATTATCTTTTCAGTTATAAATTTTATTATTTGATTAAAAATTTAACAATTTTCTTAAGAATCATCCTTTTTAGTTGCAAAATCAACTGTTTTTTTTTCAGAAGAATTTGTCTTTTTAGATCAAAAATTCGATTCTTTGTATAACAGAAAAATTTATTAAATTTAAAAGATAAATTTGGTTAAAATAATTGAATTTTCTATTAATAAAGATTTTAATTGACTTTTCAGGATTAAAATATAAATTTTTGAAAAAGAAATAAGTTTTCACGAAAACATTAAATTTTAAATCCAAAAAGGTGAATTTAAAACAAAAAAAGGACTTCTTAACAGAACTGTTGCATTCTTTACTAAACAGTTGAATTTATATCGAAAAAAGATTAAATTTCTCTAAAACCCGATCAATTTTAACAGAAAAAAATTCAAAAATATAGACATATTTTTATCCAAAAATGTTCTAGTTTACTTTTAAAGATCAAAATAAGAATTTTCCTAACAAAAAATAAATTTCTACAAAAAAAAATTAATTTTCGATCCTAAAAGACGATTTTTTTAAATCCAAGAATTATGGAAATATAAGAAAATAGTTCAATTCTCTATGAAATAGTTGCATTTTTAATTTTGTCTAAAAAAATTAATTTTGCACTAAAACAAATAAAGTTTTAATAAAAAAAGACACTCTTTATTCAAGTTGAAGTCTCACCCAAAAAAGATTCAGTCGTTTTTTAACACAAAATATGAATTTTAAACAAAAACTAAATTGACTATGAAATAGGTAAATTTTCAGGAAAACAGTGGACTTTTTTAATAAAAACTATGTCTTACAAACTTAACAATTCAATATTCAACCAAAAATTTGCATTTTTATCCAATCAAGAAAAAAATTTCTCTTAAAATAGCTGAATTTTTAATTTAAAACAAATTCCAAAAAAAGATTCTTTTTTACCCAGAAAAGATTACAGTTCTTTTTTTATCGCCCAAACTTTAAATTCAAACAAAAAGTCTGACTCTTTTTAAAAAAACTTATTTAAAAAAAAGTATGACATTTTAACGAAATTGTTGAATCTTCTAACAAGTTTTCACATATTTATCCAAGAAAGATGTAATTTCTGCTAAAACAGGTGAATTTTTAAATAAAAGGAATAACTTTCAAAAAAGAGATTGAATTTTCAAGCCAGGAATTTAATTTTTATTTTAAAAAGGTTAAATTTCTTTCAAAACAATTAAAAAATTAATTAATATTCTTATCTTTCCAAACAAACAGTTGCATTTTTGTCCAAGTAAAATGAAAATTCTAATAAGACAGGTGAATTTTTAATTTTAAAATAATTTCTTGGTTGAAAATCAATTATTTTTACCTAATTCTAATTTTGGAATAAAAAAGTAAACATTAACCATAGGATTCAAGTTTTGGTTTTGAAAAATAATTATTTCAATATAAGTCATCCAATAAATATATTAAAAAATGGTTATTCTTCACGTGCTGTAAAAATACAAGATTTAATTTTTATTTGACAAGAATATTACTTTTATTCATTCCAAATAAAAAATTTTTTCTGTTAAATACGTATGGTTTGGATTATTTGCATAAAAATGTGTCTGTTACACTTTAAAGTTAAACTATTTACTTTGAATAAAATAAATTTCGTTACAAATTGTCATCATTTTAATTAATAATTTATCTCTTTGTTTGACAATTGAGATACTTAGTTTATAATTCGTCTTTTTGGGTTAAAAATTCAACTATTTTGGTAGAAATGTCATATTTTTTGTTGTTAAAAATTTTTGCTTCGTTGAAAATTAATGTGTTTTTGATACAGTTTCAACTATTTTGTTTAAAATTGCATTTTTTGGTAACATTTAAACGTTTTCTCTGTTAGTTTAATTAGTCCTTGGTTAAGATATCAACTAATATATTTTATTGCAGAAAATATGTTTTTAATTTTATACAAAATTTCATGTCTCTTGTTGAATTTTCTTTACTAAAAATGTAACTGTCTCATTATTAATAATTTTGTTAATAATTTTTTTATTAGAAAATGAGTCTTCTTGAATAAATTTTATCTTGATAGCTGAACATTCACCTACTTGGTGGAACGTTAAAATTTTCTTTTCTTTGTGTAAATAATCAGAATGTAATTTTTTTCTCATAGGAGACCTTACGGGATCCCTTTATTTTAATAATATTTTATATTTTTCAAGTTATTAATTTTTTTAACCTCCTTTAATGACTACTAAAGTATTAAAAATCATAAATAAAATTGTTTACTTTTGTGATATTGTGTCGAAAAGCGAACCATTATGCCGAAAAGGGGGGGGGGGGTCTAGATATTTTTTTACGATTTGTTGTTTTGGTTACAAAATAATTTTTTTTTTAAGATTTCGTATTTTTGTGTTGAAAAGTAAATATAAATCTATTTGGATGAAAATTCAATTCTTTTTTTGAATTACCTGTTTTAGTAGAATTTTCATCTTTCTTAGATAAAAAAGCAAGAATATGGATGAAAATTCAAACATTTTTTTGACAAGTTATACTTTTTGGTTAAAAGTTCTGCTATTGTGCTGAAAATTTATCTATTACGAAAAAATTTTATTTTTTGTTCAAATTTAATATTTGAGTGTAAAAAGAGAACTCACATCTTTTTTGGAAATAAATTGAACTATTTTTAAAAAAATTTTTTTTTAATTGAAAATTATTTTATGAAGATGCAACTATTTAGTTGAAAATTAAAATATTTTGTTGAATAGTCATACTTTTTGGTAGAAAATTCTACTTTTTCGTGAAAATATAATCTAGTTTGTAGAAAATTTACTTTTTCTTGCAAAATTTATATTTTGGTGTTGAAAAATAAACTAAAACGTATTCTGGATAAAATTTAAACTAAAAAAAAAGTTGTCGTTTTGTTAATTAAAAAGTCATTTGTTTTATAACAAATTCCACTGAATTGCTCTTATTTTTAATAACCCTTTTTGAAAATTTTTTATTTGTAGAAACTCTTTTTTTGTTTAACAAAATCATATTCTGATATTTAAAAGTAAATTGGAATCTTTTTTTTTTATGAAATTTTAAGTAGGTAAAAGAATTTTTGGATAAAAATTTATTTGCTTTAATAGAATTTGAATCTCTTATGGATGAAAATGCAACTCTGGTAGTTAAAAATTTGTGCTTTTGGATTGAAAATTCATTTTTTTTCGTAGAAACTTATTTTTGTTCAAATTCATACTTTGGTCGTGACTGAAATCTGTTTAACATAAGAAAATTCAGCTATTTTTGTTTGAAATATATTTTTTATTTAAAAATTCATCTGTTTTAGTAGAAATTTCAATTTTTTTAAAAATAAAAATAAAAATGATTGATTAAAAATTCTTCTTCTTTGCTTGAGTGTTTAACTATTATGTTTAGATGATTTAGTTAAATAAATAATATGTTAAATTTTTTTTCCTAAGATTTATATTTTTAGTCAAAATTCATCTTTTTCGCTGAAAATTGAAGCACTTCTTTGCGAATTTAACAGTTTAGTTAGCTTTATTTAGTTGCAGGCTTATTTTGAGTTTATTTTGTTTAATTTTTTACTTTTTTAAATTTTGATCTTTTTAGTTAAAAATCACAATTTTTTTTTCTCTGATAAAATAATTTTCTAGGTTTAAAATTTCATCTTTTTTTTTGGTAAAAATACATCAGTTTAATGGAAAATTAATTTTTCTGTGAAAAGTTATATTTATTGTTATAAGTTCAATTTTTGTATAAAAAATTTGTTTCTTGGCTTGAAGGTTTAACAATTTCAATAAATTTTTATTTCGTCCTTGAATTGAAAATCTTTATTTGTTGAACATCCGCCTTTTAGGTTTAAAGTTTTTTGGTATAATTTTCATATTTTTTTATTGAAATATAAACTATGACACTTTTTTGTTTACTGTTTGAAATCTTCTAAAATTCTTTATACTGTCTTAAATTCCTCAAAATTACTGAATTTTTTTTAATATATTGAAATCTCTTTAAATTCATTGAAATATTTTTTAATGACTTTTTAATAACTCGCTTCACATTCTTTTAAGTTACTTAAACTGTTTTGAAATCTCGGAAAATCATCCTTGAATATTTTTAAATTATTTTTAAGTACTTTAAAAAGAAACTTTAAAATCCCGTTAAATCCCTGGTAATTTTTTTAAATCACTTGAATTCTTAGAAATCCTGTAAGGTTCCTCAAATATCCTTAAACTTTCCAGAATTTTTGTGAACTCCTTTAAACTTTTTTATATAATTAAAAATGTTTTAAAATTGGCTAAAATTAATTAAAATCTCTTAAACCCCTTTAAACTTTCTTAAAAATTCTTGAAATCGTTGAATTTTTTTAATACCTTGAAATCACTTACGATTCCGAATTTGTTGGAATTTTCTCTACAGACTTTTTAATAACACGCTCGAAATTTTTTAAAATCACTTAAACGCTCTGAAAGTATTATAAAATCTCTTTTAAGTCCTTAAAGCGTTTCCATTTTTTTCAATCTTTTAAAAAGAAATTTTATCATACCGTAAAATCCCTAGTAATTCTTAAAAACTAGTAGAATTCTCAGAAATCCTGTAAGATTTCTTCAATGTCCTTATACTCTTTGAATTTTTTTTATATCCCTTTAACTTCTATAAAATAATTCAAAATCTTTCAAAATTGATTAAAATTAATTAAAATTTGTTCAAATCATCTAAACTTTCTACAAAATCCTTAAAATCTTTGAATTTTTTAAATCCGTAGAAATCTCTTCAAATTCATTGAAATGTTTTTGAATTAATTGTTAATTATAAAATCTCTTGCAAGTCCTTGAACCTTTCCAAATTATTTTTGAAATCCTTTTTAAGAAACTTTAAAATCCCTTTAAATACCTGTTAATTCTTTTAAATCACTTGATGTAAGGATTTCTAAGAGAAACCTTAAAGAAATTTAACCTATTGTAAATAAGTTAAAGAGATTTGCAAAAAAAAATCGGCAGAGTTTACCGATTTGCAAGTAACCTTACAGAATTCCTAAGAAGAATCACAATTTTCGATAATTTCGATTTTCTCCTTCTAGGTTCCTCTCACGTGACCGTTTAAGTTGCAAAATTAGTCTCTTGATATCTTTAAAAAATAAATTAAATTTTTTCTGGACGGATTGTCCAAGTTGCAAACTTTTCAAATTTCCAACAATAATTAAACAATATTTAACAATAATTTAATAGCTTCTCTATCTGAAATGTAAATCGATATCACGAATTTTTACTTACTGTTGTCTAAAAAAATTAATTTTAGTTAAAATTTTATGTTATCAATGCTTTGAAGTCTATAAAATGAGCAAGCCTTATATATTTCGATGTTACCGACTAAGCATGAAATAATATTAGAATACTCAATACATTTAAGAAATATGCATAACCAACAAAGGGTAATTATCGACCGTCGGTAACGTAACATGGATCAGAACCTTGAGCGGTCGATAAGTCGCGTATCAAGCTCAAAGTGTAGAATTTCTTACTCATGTTCCTGCCAGGCACTATATAGTTGCGAATTTTTTGGTAAATAGAATCTTTGTAAATAAAAAATAATAACAATTTTAAAACATTAACTTCGATGCGTGAGAGTCTCATCTTAATTAGTTTCTAACTTTTATTTTCGGTTCCTCTTCTCCAAAGATAAATTTAAAAAATTTTCATTTTCAGTTTTTAAAAATTAGGGTTTTTTGGAGTCGCCTTCAATGAGGACTAATAAGTCTACATAGTTTCCTCCATAAGAGTAATTTTTTTCCAAAAGTACGTGCGCTGAGGTGCAATATAAATGTAGAACTCAAAACTGTTAGTGACCTAAAAACTAACTTTCGAACATCTTTTTAATATCCCCGGCAGATTGGCTTATTTCCGCAATTTAAAGACCTGGCGGTTGATGTTTTACCGATTTATATCCTGGCTATAAAATTCGCCATAAAATACACCTTTTCTTTTGTTACTTTTTACCTTGCTCACCTATAAAATTGTATGGATAAAGTTTAAGATTTTCAGGATTTTAGCCAAATTTTCATGATTTTAAGACACGTTCGTCTTTACTTAATATTAATTTTTTTTTAAATGGAATTTTAGATTGTACTATTGGATATGTTGCGCTGACTTCCCACAAACATTTCTATTTAAAAATTAAAATCTTTTATTGGTCCCCTTTTTAAATAAGGTCTTTCTTCTGTCACTTTAGCGAGCTTTACTCTGAAAAATCTAATGAAAGTGTTCCCATGTGCCACAAAATTAAATACGACCTTTCAGCATTTCACATTCCACATTGCTTTTCTTTTTTAAATTTTCTCAGAGAAACTTATTTAAAACACAAAAATCAATACGGCCTCTTAGACCGTTTCCCCGCAAGGCTCTTTTTATGGAATGTTGGCCACTCTTATTGAGAAACCCCTGATTTCTTTTCTACATTTTCTCATAATAATTTATTTCAAGTTCAAAAATCAATATGTCCATTAAGGCCTTTTCCAGATAAGGCCATTTTGAAGGTAATTGATTTAAGATAATTTATTTCGTTCACAAAAATCAATATGATATTTGATCCCTTTTTCAGGTAAGACACTTTTTCTGCCATTTTGGCGAGATTTATTAGGAAAAGCCTGCTGAAAGTGTTCCAAACTGTCTTCCTTTTTTACTTTTATTAGGAATAACTTTTTTCAATCGCAAAAATCAATACGTCCTTTTAGCTCTTTTCTAGGTAAAGACCGTTATCTGCCAGTTTTGCGCATTTTACTGAGAAAAGCCCACTGAAAGTGTTTAAAACTGCCTTTCTTTTTTACGTTTTCTTAGAATTACGTATTTCAGTGAGAAAATTAAATACGCCCTTTGAACCATTTTCTAGATAAGGCACCTTTTTCAATAACTTTTGCGACTTTCAAAGTTTTCCAAATTTCCTTTCTTTTTTACATTTTCTAGGAATAACTTTTTTCAGTTACAAAAATCAATATGTCCTTTGAGCCCTTTTCCAGACAAGGTCCCTTTTCTAAAATTCTTGCAAATTTTACTGGGAAAAGTCTACTAAAAGTGTTCCATACTGTCTTTCTTTTTTACATTTTCTTAGAATAACTTATTTTAGTGAGAAAATGAAATACGCCCTTCGAACCATTTTTCAGATAAGGCCCCTTTTTTACAACTTTTGCTCTTTTTTACTTCTTAAGAGAATTACTTTTAAAAATTGCAAAAATCAATACGTCCTTTAAGCCCTTTTCCAGGTGAGGCCACTTTTCTACCATTCTTGCGAATTTTACTGGGAAAAGCCTAGTGAAAGAGTTCGAAACTGTCTTCCTTTTTACTTTTTTTAGGAATAACTCATTTCCATCACAAAAATCAATACGTATTTAAGCCCTTTTCCAGGTAAGGCTCTTTTATAGTAAAGGCCTTTTTCTGAAAATTTTGCTAGTTTTACTGGAACAAACATAGCGAAAGTATTCCAAAATTCTTTCCATTTTTACATTTTCTTAGAACAACTTATTTCAATCACAACAATCAATAAGCCGATCAGGCCCTATTCCAGACAAAGCACGATTTCTTTCTGTTTTGCGAATGTTAATAAGAAAAGCCTAGTGAAAGTGTTCCAAATCGCCTTTCTTTTTTACTTTCTCTCAGAATAACTTATTTCGTTCACAAGAATCAATACGTGCTTTGAGCCCTTTTCCAGGTAAAGACCGTTATCTGCCAGTTTTGCGAATTTTACTGAGAAAAGCCTACTAAAAAGGTTTTAAACTGCCTTTCTTTTTTACTTTTCCTCAGAATAACTTTGCTCAATCCGAAACTTAAATGTGTCCTTTAAACACTTTTCCAGGTAAGACCCTTTTTTCTGCCTTTTTTGCTGGAACTATTCGGAAAGGACTAATGCAAGTGATCCAAACTGCCTTTCTTTGTTACATTTTCTTAGAATAACTTATTTCAATCAAAACAATCCATAAGCCAATCAAGCCCTATTCCAGATAAAGCCGGGTTTCTGCCAGTTTGGCGAATTTTACTGAAAAAAGCGCAGTAAAAGTTTTCCAACCATAAATATCAATATGAAATTTATTTTTGGGAAAATCACAATGAAAGTGTTTCAAACTGCCTTTCTTTTTTACTTTTTCCCAGAAGAACTTTTTTCAGTAAGAAAATGAAAAACGACCATTGAACCATTTTCCAGATTAGACCCTTTTTCTACAAATTTTGCGACTTTTACTGGGTAAGGCCTGAAGAAAATTTTCCAAATTGCCTTTCTTTTTTACATTTTCTGAGAATAACTTTTTTAAATTACAAAAATCAATACGTCCTTTGAGCCCTTTTCCAGATAATGCCCCTTTTCTACCATTCTTGCGAATTATACTGGAACAGTCCTAGTGAAAGTGTTCCAAACTGTCTTTGTTTTTTACATTTTAATAAAATAGCTTATTTGAATCACAAAAATCAAAAAGCCGATTAGGCCCTTGTCCAGATAAAGCCTATTTTCTGCCAGTTTTTGCGAATTTTACTGAGAAAAGCCAAATGAAAGTGTTTCAAATTGCCTTTATTTTTAACATTTTCTAAGAATAACTTTTTTAAATTGCAAAAATCAATACGTCCTTTGAGCCCTTTTCCAGTTAATGCCCCATTTCTACCATTCTTGCGAATTTTACTGGGAAAATCCTATTGAGAGTGTTCCAAACTGTCTTTCTTTTTTACATTTTCCCAGAAGAACTTATTTCAGTAAGAATATGAAAAACGCCCTTTAAACTATTTTCCAGATTAGGCCCCTTTTCTACAAATTTTGCGAATTTTACTGGGAACATCCTAGTGAAAGTGTACCAAACTGTCTTTTTTTTTGACTTTTTCTAAGAATAACTTTTTTCAATTAAAAAAATCAATACGATCTTTGAACCCTTTTCCACATAAGGACCCTTTTCTGCCATTTTTGTAAATTTTACTGGGAAAATCCTAGTGAAAGTGTACCAAACTGTCTTTCTTTTTGACTTTTTCTGAGAATAACTTTTTTCAATTAAAAAAATCAATACGATCTTTGAACCCTTTTCCACTTTCTTTTTGACTTTTTCTAAGAATAACTTTTTTCAATTAAAAAAATCAATACGATCTTTGAACCCTTTTCCACATAAGGACCCTTTTCTGCCATTTTTGTAAATTTTACTGGGAAAATCCTAGTGAAAGTGTACCAAACTGTCTTTCTTTTTGACTTTTTCTGAGAATAACTTTTTTCAATTAAAAAAATCAATACGATCTTTGAACCCTTTTCCACTTTCTTTTTGACTTTTTCTAAGAATAACTTTTTTCAATTAAAAAAATCAATACGATCTTTGAACCCTTTTCCACAT
>JAAAKG020021008.1:0-20303 GCA_010014905.2 Druon quercuslanigerum | reverse complement strand
AAATAAAGTAAAAATAAAAAATACATGAATGTTCAACAAAATATTTGCATTATCAAATACAAATAAAACAAATTTTTAACGAAATAGTTAAATTTCAAAGAAAAAAAATCCATTCTTAAACAAAAATGGAATAGAAGAATCGTTTTTATCAACGAAGACAAATTTTATTGAAAATACATTAATTTTCCATTTAAAAGATAAATTGTCACACAACAATTTAATAGTTAAATTTTCAGTTAAAAAATGGAATTTATAACTTTTGGTTAAAAACCAGTGTGGCGATTCGGCGGACGATTTCAAATTTAACTTTAAACGCAAATTTTTTTTTTAATTCATCACAAAATTCATTGCAAAATTACTTAATTTTAAAGCAAACATCTCAATTTTCGACTAAAAAAATATAAATTAAAAAAAAAGAAATAGTTAAACTTTTAGTTAAAAAAAATTAATTTTCATTAAAAAATAACGGATTTTCAAGAAAAAGTTCAATTTTCAACCAAAGGGACAAATTTTCAAATTGAAAGATTTATTTTCTACCCGAAATACTTTTTTTCAACAAAATACATCAGTTTTTATCGAAATATTTGAATTTTTAAACAAAGACGACAAATTTTTAACCTAATAGTTGAAGTTTTAACTGTAAAAATAATAATTTTCAATCAAAAATGGAATACTAACATTTTTATTTAAAAAATTACTTTCAAGCTAAACAAGAGTTTTTAACTAAACAAGAATTTTCAACTAAGAGAAACAATCTTCAACTGAAATAGTTGAATTTTGAAAAAAAAATTACTAAAAAAGATAAATTGTCAGCCAAAAAGTACATAATTAAATTTTAAGTAAAAAATTAATGTTCAACCAAAGAAATGATTTTTCAACTAAAAATATGGAATATTCAATTGGAATTATTTAAACCTCCGGGAAAAAATCACTTTCAACAAACAAAAAAATTACTTTTTATAAAAAATAGTTATATCTTCATCCTAAGTGATAAATTTCGAATGAAAATGTCGAATCTTTAACAGAAATAGTTGAGTTTGAAACCAATAAGATGAATTTTCAACTAAAATAATTATTCGTCAACTTAAATAGTTGAATTTTCAACCAAAAACATGAATTTTGAAATAATTTTTTCAAACAAATATTAAATAGTTATATTTCAAGTAGGAAAATTAATTTTCAATAACAAAAAAAAACAAGAAACAAATTTAAAACAAAATAGTTCAAATTCCACTTGGAATAAACTTTATAAACTGAGCTTTCAGTCAAAAAATAAATTTCAAACAAAAGAGCATGTTAATCCATTTATTATTGAAACTAAAAAAAATTAACTACGTTCTTAAAAAAAAATTCCCTGACATTTCCAGGTTTTTGCAGGTATATAAAAATTACCTGACAATTTCAGGTTTTCCAGGTAGGGTAGACACCCTGTTTACAATATCGTACAATACTAAAAATATCTTACATTATTGTTCTCCGTACAATATTTTACAATACCAAAAATTAATTAAAATTATTGTACAATACCTTACAATATTGGACAATACCAAAAAATAACTTACTTTCCTGTACAATACCGAACAACATTGTGCACTACTTTACAATACCATACGCAAGACGAAAATTTTCAGATAAATAAATTTTGAATTTACAAACTACAAAGATAAATTTTTAAACAAAGAGGTAGAAAGGGACTCGTAAACTGTCAAATTTTTAATAATAATTGATATTTTAACCAAATAGTTGAACTTTCAAATAAATAATATATGATACAAAAAATGAAAAAGTAAAAAGTAAAGTGCATGATTCTTTAACGAAAAATGTAGGTAATATTTCATCTAGAAAAGATATTAATTTTAAGTCTAATGCAGTCGAATTCAATAACAAAAAAAGAATTTCCAACAAACTAATTAAATTTTCAGTCTTAAATAATGGATTTTCAACCATAAAATTGTCTTAAAAACAAATAGTTAAGTTTCCTACCAAAATAATAGAATTTTAAATCCAAAAGTCGAATTTTCAACAAAACATTTGAATTTTAAAGACAAAAAGAATAATTTTCTACAAAACCGATGAATTTTTCAACAAAAATACGTTTCGACCACGTAGTGACATATTGAGTTGAAAAAATTAATTGTTAACCAAAAAGAAATAAATTTTCAACACCAAACTCTCGCTTTCAGTCATCCCGTTCTCGGCCTTCCTAGAACTGCTGGCTCCCGCAGTTTCTCAGGGGCGTAGGGCGAGAGCGGTTACGACATTAAATATATATATATATATATTTCAGTTGGAAACGAAGCAGGCGCTCTTCACTGTTTACGTTTCTATCCCCCCAAAATCAGTCCAAGGCCATTTGATGGCAACCCCCGACACTTGACTGAAAGCGAGAGTTTGGCGTATTGCAACTTTCAACAAAGTACATAAATTTTCAACCAAGAAAATTAATTTTTAACAAAGTAGTTCAACTATTAACCAGCTAGTAGATATTTCAACTAAAAAAAATATGATTTTCTAACAAAATAATCGAATTTTCAACTAAATGGTTGGATTTTTAAACAAAAGAGGTGAATCTTGAACCATTGTTATAAACAGTAGATATTTAAATTTAAAATATTGCGCAATAGCTTCCAATATTATTTAACTTATACATTGCAAAATTTTCGACATCTAACATTATTGTTATATACTTTAGAATACAATATTCAGGGTATCTACTTGATGAATAACTTTTATTTCCCGGTTTTCTATCGTACGAATGTCAATTTTACCTTGACAATGAAATGATTTCTAAACATTTGAACATATTTAGAAGATTTCTGATTTAGAACAGGGAATTTCAGAAAAGAATTGTAATTTTAAATTTAAACCGGGATTTTTTTAAAAAGCCAAATCATAATTATAAGGCTTTCGGAAAATTCCCCATCTTACAATCCAAATTATAATTCTTTGCTGAAATCTCGTGTCCCTACCCAGAATTATAACTCTTTTAGAAAATTTCCCGACACAATTCAGAATTAGAGCAATAATAGTATCTGTGCTACAAGCGCAAAAAGAAGGCAGTTTAGCACGTTTTTAAATTTTTCTTGCAGGAGCCAGAGGCGAGTCGAATGCAAGTCGGGAACGAGTCGGAGGCGAGCCGAAAACGATCCGAATATGAGCCGATGGCAAGTGCAAGATATTTTTTTTCTAACTCTTTTAATTTCGTCGCGATTCTCAAGAGTTATATGGAATTATAGCGATAATTATTATTCAGTAGGGAAAAGACAGTAATCGCCGTTAGAGGAGTGAAACTAGCATGGCATGGGTGCGTATGAGGAATACTAAAAAGTAAAAATCGCTGTTTCGCAAGAAGCTTACCGAGTTTCTAGATACAGTATATACACGGCCGAGACTCGCAGCACGTCGTCGACGAAGTTTGCGTGGAACTTTGCCGTGCTCGCGGTCTGCGGCGAACGTAATCTGTTAGCATACTTATAGCGTGTAGGTATAGAGAGACTGGGCTGGGATAAGGCTCCTCTAGGATGACGGATTCTCTGGGTTGAGAATACTCTCGGCGCTGAATAAATATCCTTACATACATACGTATGCCAAGTTTCACCGTTAAAACATTCAGTGCTCTAGGGCAGTAAATTAAAGCTGGGGCTGCTCTTGAGAATTTCCATCCTTTGACATCAATTTTCAGTCAAGGATTTTTTTACAGACCTTAGAATATTGCACAATTCATTGCGAAATTGTACAATGTTGAAAATTACCTTGTAATATAGCACAGTACCTTACAATATTTCACACGAATGTTCATAAAAATATTTAAATTTTTAACCAAATAGTTAACGGGGGAGTATGGTAAAGATTTTTTTTTTAAATCACATTTTTTTTTTGCAGTTTTTGTTACTTTAAACTCTCAAGAATAATGCAAAAATCTTCCTTTACCTCAGATGGTATTGGAAAGTAATTAAAAATGAGATTCGCCGCAAGGTCACGGAGTGCTCGAATCGCACAGCTAGCGCGTCGAGTTGACTCTTTTGTTTTGGCTTACGTACCAGCTCTAACTTTTTCTAAATGCAAATGTGTTGTGGAGTCGCATTATAGTGTCGATGAGAAACGTGTTGTCAAGTGAAAAGTCAAATTTTTCACTGTTCGTGCTCTTATACTTGTGCCGATTATTTTTTTACAACACATTTACAACACATTTACAACACGCGCAAACGATCTCTACGAAGATGAAGAGGGATGATTGTATGGACCAGGCATCGCTGATTAAGGGTAAGATGCTTTTATCCTTGTTTTACTTGATCAAAAGAATTTTTTTGTTTACCCCAAACTTCTTTAAACTATCACAAATGCGTTAAAACAATCTTAGCTAGTAATATTTTGGTTCAAAATGTCGGGAAAAAAATTATTTTCCTGAATTTAATGCCAAATTCGTCATTCTTGACCCCCTTTGCCATGGAAATCATATGCATCATGAAAAAAATCAAATTTTGCAACATTTCTGGAAAAAAAGTTTTTAAACAAATTAAAACTGTTAAAATGGTTCTAGATTTGTAATCAGTGACCTCAAAAACTATGGAAAACATATGCAACTTGAAAAAAAGTTTCATTACTTAAGATATTTTATTCATAAAAATTGTTTAAACAATTTAATTTCATAAATTTGATAGCAGATTCGTGATCCGCGACCCACAAAACATAAAATACAATATTCAGATTATGAAAAAATGATTATGATTACCATTTCTATGTTGATAATTTAAACGCGCTTTTCTCGAAACAACGTTTTTTGAACTGGTACCCACGATTCCGGCCGATCTACTGCGCTGATGTGCCTAATTTTTTTAAAACATGCTCAGAAAATACATGGCTATCTAATGACCCTTGATCATTATTTTTCACTGATATTTAACAACATTATGACACAATTAGTAACAAAAAACAGACGAAAAAAAGTAAAAAATTGAAAGTTGCACTATTTGTTTATTTATCAATGAATTTTTTCAGTCGTGGGTCATAAGATAGCCATTCATATGTACTTAAAAATTAAATTTCTTTCGTATGCTTCAGATGATCCAAAATGGAGAAATCATGGGTACCACTTTTAAAGATGGCGTCTTGCGGTCGCCCATATCTCCACCGGATGTCAACGAAAAGTTACAAAAAAAATGTTTTCTATACTCCATACCATGTAGAATCACATATAAAAAAATCTAAACTTTGAAATAAACATTTGTTGACAAAAATAATTATTGAAAAAAATATCGTTTTTACCATACTACCCCCTTAAATTTTCAATCTGCAAATATGAATTTTTAATCAAATGGTCGGATTTTTTACATCAAAAAGATAGAACTTAAAGTAAAAAAGTTGCATTGAGATCAAATCGAAGTTTTAGAAGAATTTTGAATTTTATATTCTATTAATTCAGTTAACGTTAATGCAAAAAGGAAAATGAGGGCTTTTTCGAAAACAGGAGCAAAAAAGGAATTCTTTAAAGAAGGGACACAGAAGGAACTAGAGGAAAAATTTTAAGTCTGCCAATAACAAACAATATGGCACAATACCTTATAATTTTCCACAGTATCTTACAATATTGTAAAATATCTTATAATGCTGCACAGTACCTAACAATAGTTTACAAAACCTTAAAATATGGTACAGTACCTTAAAATATTTCACAGTACCATACCTTGCAATATCGCACAAAATACCTTACGATATTTCATAAGCTCCGTTCAGCTGACACCTGCACAACTGAATATCTATATTTTTTATATGCCATAATTTCGGGCTAATTATGGGCTAATTTTGGGCGGTAATGCCGATTTTTGGGCTCTTTTATTTTTCTTAAAAGTACAAATTTCGGGTGGAGGTGCTGAGTGCTCGAACAGCTAGCATCCCGAGTATATAAAAACATTTTAATTTTAAAATCCAATCATACGTAATTTTCGGGTTATTGTCGGGATCTTAAAATATCAAAAACCCAAATTCGAAAAATCAAGCCCTATCACAGACAACCAACCCTCAATTTTTAAACATAATTTTTTGACAAAACAATCTATACTAGAATGTTCCCATGGAAAAATTTTAAGAGGCGTTACTCGTAAAACAACTTTATAAGAAAAAAACGCAGGTACCAGAGAATCGATTTTTCGGCATGCTGTGATGTCCACTGCCCAGCCTAATGCTAAACAGATGTGTTCCAAAAATGTGTTTCTTTTGGTTCCACCTTTGAAAATTACAGGGAAAAAACGTAAGGGTAAAAAAAGACACCGAATTGAAAAGAATGTCTAATGTTTATTGTGAATGATTGACAAACAGTGCATTAAAAAATTTTAAAGTCAATTATAAATAATTTTAACAATTAAAAGTTTAAATAATACTTAAATTAAAACGTATCGATCTATTGAAATTTCTTCTATAATTTTTTAAAAAATGGGATACATACCAATATCTAAGACACTCACTCTGCACTTCACAAGGATTTTGTACAAATTGTACGGGTTTATTTTTGGAAATTGATTTTTGCGTATTTCAAGAGCCCGAAAATAGCCCTAAATTCTGGTGCAGTTTGTTTTGTCAAAAAATTATTTTTAAAAATTGAGGGGTGGTTGTCAGCGTTAGTGGTTGATTTTGGGAAATTCATTTTTGTGTATTTAAAGAGCCCGAAAATAGCCCTAAATTCTAATATAGCTTTTTTTTGTCAAAAAATTAATGTTCAAATTTGAGGGTTGGTTATCAATGATAGGGGTTGTTTTTTTGAATTTGTTTTTTTTTATATTTTAGAGTACGAAAATAGCCCGAAAATCAGGTATTACCGCCCAAATTTAGCCCATAATTAGCCTGAAAGTATGAAATATAAAAAATATTGATTTTCCGTTGTGGAGGTGCCAGATGAACGGAGCTTATTTAGATCGAGCACTCAGCACCTCCACCCAAAATTTTGATTTTTGAGAAAAATAAAAGATTCCAAAAATCGGTATTACCACACAAAATTATCCCATAATTATCCTGAAATTATGGCATATAAAAAATATTGATTTTCCGTTGTGAAGGTGCCAGCTGAACGGAGCTTATTTCATATTACATTACAATATTTTTAAATATCTGTAAAACTATCGTGAAGTAAATTAAAATATTGCACAATGCCTTAAGATATTCCGTAGTGCCTTAAAATATTGCACAACAGTTTATTTTATTGGACAATACTTTATAATATTGCACAGTGACCTCAAAAAATGTCATAGTACCTAAAAATATCGTAGAGTACCTTAAAATATTGCACAATACCGTAAAATATTTCACAGTACCATACAAAATGGTAAAAAATTATATATTATTAAAAAAAAGGTCGTTATAACTGAGGCCCTGTTTGAAAATTAGAAACTCTGAGTAAGTTATAAGTCAAGTTACAGGAGAGGTGCCTTGGACAATTAGCAACTGAAATGTTATTTTCCTCGCCTATTGCAACACCAAGGCAGACAACCTGCGTTAGGTGCAGCGTAAGTAGGTTGCGACAGCGAGGCAGGCAAACAGGCAAGTAGGTTCTGACTTGTATGTACGTACTATTACTATGTCCCCTAGCTTGCTGGTATGCGAGGATAAGCATGCTCCTCGTGCACGACGATACCACGACACGATACCGTCCAGGCTCTCCTCGAGAACGACTCGACTGCAACTCCCTAAAGCTCGCGTGCTCTTTATTGCTGAGAAATTCTATTCTTCAGTACGCTCGTGCCAAAAGAAACATGCTACGTGTCCCCTTTATACTCACGTTTCAAACAGAAAAAAATAACTTTTTTAATGCCATGTGAGCGTAACCTCAACATTTTTCTTCAAAAGATATTTTTTATGTGACCAATTACCGCAAGCAGTAGTATATAGTACTTTATACTGCAATACATGATAATATTTGAATTATGTATCAGAGTTTAATACAGCAGAATGATTTACTGTCACAATATAATGTTTTAATGATTTCAGTCATAGAAAAATTGACTTCGAATATTGGGTACAGTAGAAATGTAGAGATTGTTTTCCTCGAAAAAATAAGACATCAGCTATTGAAATTCAATTGCAAAAAACAATGTTCAAATATTTGATTTTCAGTTTTAAAATTGTTTCATTAAAAATACTGCTTTTTATTTAAAATTATCTGCTCAGTAATATTATTTTGACGTTTCTACCAAAAGAGATCAAATTTCAACACAAAAAGAATAATTTTATACAAATCAGTTGAATTTTGAATCCGAAAAAATCAATTTTCAACAAAACTGTTGAATTTTCTACCAAATTGATGACATTTCGAGCGGGCAAGATGCAAGTTCTGCAAAAAACAGTTGAATTTTAAATTCGGAAATATTAATTTTCAACAAAAAAGTTAATTATCAACGAAATAGTTGATTCCTTAACGAAAACAAATTTTTTACCAACAAAGATTAAGTTTCAACAAAAGCTTTAAATTTCCCAACTAAAAATCTAATTTTGTAGAAATTGCTGATGTAAGTTGACAATATTTTTTACCAAATTACGTCACAATACAATGGTTCAAGAATAACTTGCACTTTGAAGAATAGTTTAAAAATTATTGCCAACTACAACATGTTTCATAATCCAACATTATTTCTCTGCCATAAACAATTGGGTTGAATTTTATTATTCGTATAAACAGATAAATTTAAAAAATAAAAAAAATAAAAAGTTTTAATAAAAATTAAATTTAATTACATTACAACGATCTTCTGTATTAAAAAAAATTTCTCGACTACATTTACATTGCTTTCTCATTAATTATACTTAACTAAAATAAAATAATGTTTTAGGATTACTGCAAGATTTGTCAATAGTTATTAATAAAATTAAATCAAATTTAAATTTAAAATTAAGTAATTTTATAATTTCACATTCGAGATATTAATCAAGGAATAATGCTTCCAAATGTAAAGCTGCGTACCTACAAGATATCACGTAAATTTCACAGATTTAATAAAACTCACTGATGAGGGCCGCCATTGTGTGTCGAAACGTTTGAAACAACTTCATTAGTTTCAATTCACCTGACCCTAAAGCCAACAACTTACATCAACAATTTTTACAAAATTTATTATACAGGGCCAATTATAATCCCCCAGCGATTCTTAAAAATCCAATGTTTTAGAAAGATGAATTTTCAACCAAATGGTTGAATTTTCGTGCAGTGCCTATTTCATCGCCGTCTACCTGGTCGAGTTACCCTCTCCCCTCGGTTTCCCCTTACGTCCTACCAGTGAGCCAGAGCGCTCTGCCAAGCCTTGCCAGCGAGAGGGTCTTTTGTCCTAATGAGGAAAAAAATACCAAACTTAAAATTTTTTAAATTTTGAACTCAGCAAATTAAAAATATTATATTTGGAATTCAAACTCTTCAGCGATTCCAACGATATGTCGCTTGCAATCAAAAGATGAAAATTAGAATAAGTTGACGCTGATTTTAGTTTATGTTTTGTCACTGGTTAGCATTATGGAATTTTCCGTAGTACAGTAGTCCATGGATTTAAGAATTTCACAAAGCTTTATAAACATAATTTATATTTTCGTCAATTTATTTATAATATCGTCGTTTATTATTTAATTAAATATTAATTCCACAGTTGAATTATTAATAGACGATTTTTCTACAAATCCACTGTTGAATTTTTAACTGTACTACGGAAAATTCCATGATGCCAACCAGTGTCAAAACATAAACTAAAATCAGCGTCAACTTATTCTAATTTTCATCTTGTGATTGCAAGCGACATATCGATGGAGTCAATGAAGGGCGTACATTCCAAATATAATATTTTTAATTAGCTGGGTTCAAAATTTAAAAAAATGTAAGTTTCGTATTTTATTCCTCATTAAAACAAAAGACCTGGCAAGGCTTAGCACAGCGCTCTGGCTCACTGAGCGACGTAAGGGGAAGCCGAGTGGAGGGGGTAACTCGACCAGGTAGACGGCGATGAAATGGGAATCTCCCGAATTTTCAACAACAAAATAATTGTTTACCAAAAGTTACATTTCAGTTACATTTTCAATAAATAAAAACGACTTTTTAACGAATACTGTAATAGCTGATATTTTAACCAAAAAGGTATATTACAAAGTAGTTCAACTTCCAACCAAATAGTTGTATTTCTAACCAAAAAAGATAACTTTTTACGCAAAAAGTTGATTTTTATTAAATAGTAGAATTTTTAAACAAAGATATGAATCTTCAAGGAAAAAGATAATTATTTACAAAGAAGTTTAACTTTCAACCAAATGGTTGCATTTTCAAAGAAAAAATATCATTTTTAAACGAAATAGTTAAATTTTTTACAAATTAATTAAATTTTCAACCAATAGAGGTGACTTCTAAACCAAAAGTACACTTATAGATTTTTAAATCAAAAACACTTAACTTTCCACCAAAAGAGATGAATTTTAAATCCAAATGGAGGGATTTTTTATTCCAAAAAAAAATTTTAAAGAAAATAATGAAGTTTTCAGAACGAAAGGTAGAATTTTTGACAATGTTCAATGTATTAATATTTGTTGTTAAATCAAAACATTTCAAGTCAGGTCTGACTCCTTATCAAGATTACTTTTCTTATGCATAAAACATTATATAAAGCTTCTTAAACAAAAATGTAGAGAAGGGAAGAAAAGATTGATGAAGTTAAATTTTCATTCTATAAAAAGGTATGTTGAGGTTAAAGTTTCAAAAAATCATATTTTCCCTAAACTTGAAAATGATGAGATTTTTTGGCTTCATAAAATTATTTTGTATATATAAAATAATTTATTTAAGTTTCTTCTGTAGAAGTTTAAAAAAAAAGTTTAATTATATTATATGCAGTTAAATTTCTTTTGAGAAGAACAAACAATTTGTATTACGATATAGCTTAACAATTTTTTTGGGATTTGAAGAACTGCCAAAATAATTTGATATCTAACCAACTAATTTGATAATTTTACAATTTAACAACAATATAATTTTTGAAACTTCAACTTCAGCATACTTTTTTATCAAATGAAACTCTAACCAAAGGTTCGATAATGTTTATTGCAAACCAAAAATAATCTTGAAAAGGAGTCAGCCCTGATTCGAAATGCTTTGATTTGACAACAAATATCGATAAATTGAGCACTGGAAGAGGCCATTCATCAAGTATTATAAAAAGGTTTTTAACTGTATTACTATTATTTTGTTATAATTTCAATCGTATTTAGTATAATTTTATTAAGTATTAAGTAATTTGAATAAATTATCATGTCATTTTTATTAAAAATATACATGTATTAATTTGAAAAAAACCTAACCTATAATCTATCATATTTAGGAGTGTATGAAATAATCTCCAAATAAGAGGATTGCATTTAAAACGGGTTAGAGGATCCTCTTGATTTGAGAATAATCCTCTTGAAGAGAAAACAATCCGTTCAAATTAAGAGGAATACTTTTCATACCATATTGTAGAGGAAAAATTGCATCAGTAAAATAATGTACTGTTGCAGCAGGATGATATGATTTTACAGTACACATACCTTTGCAACAGAATGATGGTATGATGAAGTAGAATAATGCCCTGACACAGTAGAATGATGCACCTTTACAGTAAGATACTATACTGTTGTAGCAGAAACATGCATTGCTACAGTGCAGTAGAATGATGTAATGCTACAGTAGAAGACTTTACTGTTGCAGTGTTATGAAGCACAGCTGCACTACTGTTGCAGCATAATGATGTACATGTACAGTAAAATATTGGATTACTTGACATTACTGAAATTTTATATAATAGAAGAAGTAAATCGATAGAAATCAGTATATGTGCAGTGGATACAATTTTTTATTATTGTATTATTTATTGTACTTTTTTTACTCTATATTTAGATTTGTGTCTAGGATCGCGGGATTTCGAGTTCAAGTCTCATTAAAAAACTGCGATTATGCAAGTGTGGTTAGATGACATCAATGGCTCATCTCTGGAATTGACCTAGTATACAGTTCACCACGCACTTCGATCGTTCAACTTGGCTGGCGATCATTCACGATCATGGTCGCGAGTATGACAAATTGTATAGTGTCTCGATTAATTGAGCATCACCACACGACACTATTCTTGAAATAGGATCCATCAGATAAAAATACACAATTTTACTTTCATACTCTCAACAATCTTTTTTACAGTATTCTACTGTAAAACGTATACAGTATACACAGTAGACATTGGAATACATTTTTATACTCGACAGATTTGCAATTGCAAAATATGACTTGTACTATAAAACATTGACTATAAAACAGTATTTGTACACTTGGTCAAACTCGACTTTAGTTCTTTAATGCCCTTCACCTACCACTTACTGACAAAAAAATTTCAGTCAGGCCAAGGTCTATGTCAGTAAACACATCAGTGATCCATTATTCAGTTCGTACTGATATCCACCACGTACCAGTTTCCCGTATATTACGAAAAAATCGATAAACGTTTGTACTTTTCAAGAGATGATTTTTTTAACCACCCTAGATTGATTGATATGATTGACAATGTCAGTCTCGAACTAGACGCTAGTCCTCCATTTCCCTCCAACTAGCACTACTTAACAATTTTCTGTCAGTCATGCACTTGTCGTGTAAGTAAATATGTCAGTCACTTTTGTCCATCATAAAGTTCTTACTGGTATCCACTTGTACTATTTTCCCCTGTATTTTGAAAAAACCGATAAGCGTTTTCACTCTTTAAGAGAAGTTTTTTTTTTGACCACCATACAATAATTAAAAACACTGTACAACAATATTGAAGTAATATACAGTGATGTAGAATAACGTCCAAGAACAGCAGTCTCTAATTTAGAAACAGGAAAACAATTTCCCAACTCGGCACATTCTTCAAATAATAGCTCGTGCTGAGAGATCTTTCCTGAATATAAAATTAAATAATGTTACGCTCGTGGTGAACTGTCTAAATATAAAAGTTTCTCTTTCTGTTTGTACATCTGGTTTGGCGTGTGCAGTCGATAAAAAACGCAGGCACATGTTTTCTCCACTTAGATCATAACTGGAGACTGTAGCCATGCATCCTTGAACGTTAGGTCGAGGCTTCAATTCGTTTCGTCGTTCCGCAGCTTTTCATAACCTTACATAACGGCTCATAACTAAAACACTATTTTAAAACGCACTCTACGGAAACTGGTTTTTTTTAAAACCGGTATTTCCTCGGATGTAGACTGAAATTTAATGAACTTGAAACAAATTAGGATACTCAAACTAATTCTCAAATTAAAACTGATACCGACATTCCTGACGTGAGAAAACAAATTTCGTATCTGTGGAATTCCAGGAACTCTGTGTAAGCAGTATGACGAACGGTACCGTATTCTGTACAAACAGTGTCGTCAAATCTGTATGAATAGCATACTACAAGGTATCGTCAATTCTGTATACAAAATTTACCAAATAGTACCGTCAATTTACTTTAATTATAATATACGGTACCGTCAATCTTGTATAAACAGTAGGCTCACTAATGCCGTCAATTTTGTGTAAACAGTATACTGAACAATACAACGGTACTGTTCATTTTATATAGACAGTAAATTGAAACATACCGTCAATTATGTGTCGAAATTTTACTAAACAGTTCCGTTAATTCAGTAAGGACAGTATACTAAATAATAAAGTAGTCTCTAAAAACAGCAAAGTGAATATTAACATCAATTTTGTGAAAACAGTTTAAGCAACGGTACCGTCAACATTGTAGAAACTAATTGAATTGAATTTTGTATAAATAGTAAACTGAACGATACAATTATTTTTGTGTAAATACAGAATACTGAGCGAGACTGTATTCTATAAAAACAGCATACTGAACGGTACAATATTTTGTAAAAACAGTTAAATGGACAGTACCTTCAATTATTTGCAAATAATTTACTGCGCGGTACCGTCAATTTTGTATAAATAGTATATGAAATGGTATTCTGTATTTTGCACAAGAAATACAAGAACGGCACTTTCAATGTAGTATACACCATATACGGAAGGGTGCCGTTTATTTAGTAAAGAAAAACTGTTAAACGGTACCGTCAGTTTTCTTCAAACAGCACCCATAACGTTACAGTCCCTTTCGGATAAACAGTAAACCGTAAAAAAATATTGAAAGGTTGCGTATTTTTTACAACCAGTGAAAGGAAAAGTATTAAACAGTTTACGAAACGGTACCGTCATTTTTTTAATGAAAAGTATACCTAAGGGTACCGGTAACAATGTATTAAAATAAGACTGACCGTCAGTCAGTATTCTATAAAGACGGTACCATCAAGTTTGTGTGAACATTATACTGAACGGTACCGTAAATTTTGTTCATATAGTATACCGAACGGTACAATTTTGTGTAAGAAGTAAATTTAACGGTACCTTTAATTTTGTACAGTGATTACACTTACCGATACCGTCAATTTTGTATAAATACTATACTGAACGGTACCGTCAATTTTATATAGTCAGTGTACTGTACCATATTGCGCATAAACAGCATAACTCCAGTACCGCATTTTATATAAACAGTAATTTTACTATCATAATTTTTAAAAACTCGCGTATCATAAAATACAGTCCGATTTCCCGTATCCATTATTCCACGGATATATGAGATGTTACTGTCTCCTAAAAAAAAGTTTTAAAAAATGCCAGAAACGGATTGTTTCCTACCTTTATTCGAGAAAAATCACTAAATGCGAAATTTAAATGAACAGGTGTGTCCCATCGAGTAGCGGATATAGCCATCAACGTCAATGATAAATTTGATGTTTCTCTCCATTTGTTTTCATCTCACGTAAACACGTCATCGCCGTAAATCTGACATTTTAACATTCCTAACCCGTACAATCTTTTTAAATGCGTTCAGAGTTGATGAAAAATAGTTAAAACCGCAGAAAAATTGTATGCGGGAGGGGGAAAGAAAAATAGGAGGTCAGAGGTTTTCTGACAAAACCTTCATACGTTCTTTATTGCAAAATACTTTTTGCTTCATTTCTAGGAATTCTTGAACGCTTTTTGCTATAGCGTTGAAGAAATTATGATTATAGAATATTGCCTTGTAAATGTAGAGCACCAATGTACATTGTACAGTTATTGCCATAAAAATACAATCTGTAATTTTTTTAAATTTCATTAAAACCGATTTAACAGTATTTAATATTCATAAAAAACGTTATTAAAATAATCCGTTTCACGAGATTTCACTGTTTTATGTTTAAAATGCCAAAAATTTATAACCTATTTATCACGGAGCAAACGATTATTCTTAAAAGTTGAGAATAAAGGAGTTAATATATAAATAACGATTTCTAAAGTTTGCCATTCCCTTCTAGATAGAAGATTCTTCTTATTTGAAGGCTTCTCAGAATTTTAGCTGTTAGAAATTTTTTTAATAAAAATTTTGCTGTAAAATGCACAGGGACGGGTCAATCTACGTCAGGGATCACCAGAAGTCAATCAGTAACTGAAATGACTGACTGTGACAGTCACGAAGACTTAGTCAAATAGCCCCCAAAAAATCTTCTATCAACTCGCACTTAATATTTCTACAGGCAATATAGGATTGTTGAAACCCGAAGAAAAAAAATAAAAACTTCCTGTCAGTCAGGTACCTGCCACTACAGTCAAGAATTGTCGAAAGTGGTGAGCCTTGTTGTATTGTGCAATATTTATGGTATCGTGCAATATTGTAAGGGATGGCTCACCAAAAGTCAGCCATTGGCTAACATAACTGACGGTGTCAGTCAAATATACTTGGTCATATAGCTCCTAAAAAATCTTCGTCCCTGCCCTGGCCCTTTGTAAAGTTTTTAGAATTCCGGGAAACTGACAAAGTGAAGCAAAAACATTGACAGTCAGGAAATAGTCTTGTAAGTCAACATCTGTCGAAAGTGGTGAGCCTTGTTGCAATGTATTGTGCAATATCAGGGTATACCACTACGGGGTTACCACTTTTGGCAACTGTTGACTGACAGAAGTGCCTGACTGACACAAAGTTTTTATGTTATATTTTTATTTGGTTTCCAGGAATTCTACACACCGTACAGAGGGTAAGTTTCGTTACGCTCAAATGGTAGAGGTTATTTCCAAAAGTCTTCGTAACTGAAACGGTCAGTCATGTCAGCCAATGTGACTGACACACTGTCAGGCATGTCATATAATGACTGACTCCTGTTGAAACCTGCTTTGCAATACTAAACAATACCCTGAAAATTTGCACAATATACAATAGGGCTCACCACTTTCTACTGGTTTTTTACTGACACTGCAAGTCTCTGACTGACAGGAAATTTTTATTACATTTTTTTATTCGTCTTCCACGAATCCTTATAAACTGTAGGAGTTGAGAAAAATTTGTTGGGATCTATTTGACCAAGTCATCATTGTCAGTCTTTTCAGTCAATGACTGACATCTGGCCAACTAAATAAACCGTTTTATAAAAAAATGAACGCTATCTGGTTAAAACAGTAAAAACCCTACCAGATGCCCAGGCATTTGGTATTTGCTCACTGCATTACAGTGAAAAGACTGACTGTGCTCGGATTTTCGCGGTGTGATGAATAAATAAAAAAGCAATAAGGAGCGGCTTGATGCGTGAAGACTGAAGATATATATTCGAGTCTTAAGCCACCAGTTGCTTCTTAGGGAAGGTAAGAAAGCGAAGCTCAACTCTACAAAGAAACAGTAAAGGGGAGGCGAGAAAAGGCAACTCGTCACGGTTGGGCTGAGCCACGACTTCATTCACTACTTCGTATAAGAATGAATTTCATTGATGAAATTCTGGACTCTTGTGTCGACTCGTAAATTGCGGTCTAAGAGATTTACGATCTCCGCTCGCGGGCAACAGAGTGGCGGATATGCCATTATCGTCACAGAAGCTGACACTGATCACAGATAATCGAGGATGATCTACAAAGCCTAAATTATCTTCTTAACTGCTACACAATAATCTTGAAACATTTTTTTTTCATCAGATTTTAAGTATAGTCAACAGTACTGTAGAGTACCAGTAAAGTTAATAACAATATAGTAACAATAATTTCATTAGAGCGTAAGTACTGTAAGGGAATCAGTACTATACTTTGGTGAACTGTAATACTAAATATACTGTAGGTAATCAGTAATTTACTGAATATATAGTATGAGACCAGTACTTTAATGTATACAGAATTAAGAATAGTACTGTACTGTTCAGTAGCGCAAAATTACTGCCAAGTGAAAAAATAAAAAAACTTTATTTTACAGAGTGACCAGGAAAATCAATTTTAAAAATTCTCTGACTTTTATCTCATTTATCCTTGACTAATTTTTCATTTTCCCTAACTAATAATAATTAAGGACCAAAACTCGAATCGTGTAAAATTTTTAATATAGAATTTATTATAAATGGAATTAAAATATTATAAATTTTCTAATTTGGTAGAAGTTAAAAATTTTATGTATAAAACTACAAAAAAATTTGTTTAAAATTTTTTAAAAAGAGTTCAGAAAAACACAATGGTGTTTAAAAATATTTGCTGAAGTTCCTAAGAATTGAAGATGCGGTAAGACAGTTCAAGATGAATTAAGCAAATACGAAAACAATTTTTTTTTATCTATCGAATTAAGTAGAATGCAGTGAATTTAGAAAAATATAAGTGAATTAAAAATACATAAGAGAATTTGAAAGAATTTAAGACACATTAATAAGAATTTAGGGCCAATTTCGAATAAATTCGAATGAATTCCTAAAAATATTTAAAAATCTCTTCAAATCTTTAAAAACCTTCGAAATCTCTCACCTGCTTTGAATAAAATCATTTGAAGTCGATTGATATCTTTTAAAATACCTTAGAATCTTTTTAAATTCATTAAAATAATCTAAATACTCTAAAAAAATTTTTAAATTCCTTAGAAATTAAAAAAAAAATGTTGCATATCTTTTGAAATTCTAACATATTCTTTAAACTCCCTCAAAATTTCTTCAAACCGCCTAAAATCATTAAAATTAAAACCCTTTCAAAATGCCCTAAAACATTTCGAAATTTTTGAAACGCCCTTCAAAAAATTATTAAAATCCTCCAATATCCTAGAAAACAAATTAGAATATTTGAAAACATCATAGGACCTTTATATAAGTCTCATAACAATATTCCATATTTTTCAAAGTTCCACCAAATTCTTAACAGCCGTAATAAACCTTTCAAATGATTAAAATCTTCGAAAATTCCTTTAAGATTCTGAAATTTATTACAAATCCATTGGAATACTTTCAAATACTCTAAAATATTTCAAAATCTTCAAATCTTCAAAATCTTTGAGATCCCTCCAAATGATGAAAATCAATTAAAAATTCATTGCAATAATCTTTTAGAATTCCTTGCAATATTTCAAATCTTGTGAAATCTTTCGAAATTCCTTTGACAAATTTAAAAGCTCTTGAAAATGTCTTGCAATCTTTTATAGAATATCCTAAAATATTTCAAATTCTTTAAAATTCCTTGAAGCTTTTTAAAGATCTTGAAAATTCTTTTGAATTTTTAAAAATACCCTTAAATCTATAATATCATTTAGAATCCCTTCAAATGATTTAAATCTGTTCAAAATAAACTTAGATGATTTAAATCATATCAAATCTTTTAAAATGTCTTGCAATTTTTAGAACAATTTTTAGATTTTTATAAAAATCCTTGGAAACTAAAAAAATATTCGGAAATGAATTCAATTTTTGGAAATCGCTTCAATTCATCAAAATCAATGGTAAATTTCTGTAGTATTTTAAAATATCGTAACATTCCTTAAAATTATTAATTTTAGATGTTAATTTTGTTTGTCTACTGGTCTATATCAATATTATTAAAATATTGATAAATCTTAAGATTGCGAAAAAATGTCTCTATCTCCGCTGGGATCTGAAACCAAGACCTTTAGATTTCTGGTCTGATGCTCTTACCAACTGACCCTGGTCAATAAACCTAATATCAACAATTAAAAAATATTTTTTAATTATTGAAATAATTGCAGGTATTTATATGCAGTATACATATGTTTTCAAATCAAATATAATTAATTTTTATGGTTTAATTTTCAGAATCTGATCTCTCTCAAGAAACTTCATC
The DNA here is from genome assembly GCA_010014905.2 of Druon quercuslanigerum. NCBI lineage: Eukaryota > Metazoa > Arthropoda > Insecta > Hymenoptera > Cynipidae > Druon > Druon quercuslanigerum. Next base: position 1,168 of record JAAAKG020021008.1, on the reverse strand, counting down.
GCCGTCAGATCAATCAAAACAGGAAAGTCTTCTGTTAAGAGTTCCACGTGCATCAAATTCGAAAAGCAAAAGTACTTTTCACAAGAAAGTTACACGTATGTTTTAACTGAGTATGATTTATAATATTAAAAATAATTCTAGTTAATTGTATACAATATACATGCCATATGTTTTCAAATCAAATATAATTAATTTGTATGGTTTAATTTTCAGAATCTGATCTCCCTCAAGAAACTTTATCGCAGTCAGATCAATCAAAACACGAAAATCCTACGTTAAAAGTTCGTCACAAGTTGAATTCGCAAGACAAAAAGACTTCTTCAGTTCTTAAAAACTCTGCGATTGAAAGCCAGACTACAATGAGTCTAAACCAGAAGTCTGAAGTTCTTTTAGGTACTTCTGAAAAACTATTTAAAAGCACTACTAAAAAACAAGCCTCCACAAAGCCGCATACTAAACTGCAAAAGGAAAGCGAAATTGAACTACAGAATCTAGTTTTTCATCCAGTGGTCTCACAAGGCGAAAAAGGTATAATAGTAACTATACTTTATTTTTCTGTATTTTTCTATTATTTACTATTAATATTTTTTATATATGTGCAATTAATTACAATCATTTGCTTTTAGAAAATCTACTTCTACTATTTACAAGACTTTTGAAGGGACGGTACATGGTAAGTCTTGACTTAAAAGATCTGAGAAAACAGATTTCTCGTTTATGCGTTGCCAGCGAATCTGCTACAACTCCTCAATCTAATGATGTTCATGCTCAACTCTTTGCAGAGGAATATGAGCTAGAGTTACCTTTTAATCATTTACAAGACTATTTAAAGTTCGACAATTTGCTTGAAAGTGACCATATGATGCGGAGAGCCTATGTAAGTATATTAATATTGATTAAATTTTTTTTTTAAATGTAAATAAAGTGTATATTAAATATATGGAATAATATAACTCTTTACTAATTTTATTCTTTTCAGAGAACAACACTGAAGACTCTAATTGATCCAGCTAATATTTTAACCAGGACTCTGAGTGAAACATCATCGTAAACCAGACAGCAGTAATCTAAGAGAGGGAAGATCAACGTACATACTAATTTAATACGGAGAGACTTATCCAGGATCTTTCTGTTAACTTTTAGAGGATACAATGTTCTATGTATTTTA
>JAAAKG020020997.1:0-11379 GCA_010014905.2 Druon quercuslanigerum | reverse complement strand
AATAATAAGATTATTGAAAGAAAATTGCCAAATTATGAAATATCTAAACTAGAAAATTTCCGAATAATAAAACTGTTAAATTATAAAATTTACGAATAATAAAATTCCTAAACTGGAAAATTTTCTAACTAAAAAAATTCTTGAATTGGAAATTTTCCGAATAATAAGATTCTTGAAAGAAAATTGCCAAATTATGAAATATTCGAACTAGAAAATTTCCGAATAATAGAACTGTTTAATTATAAAAATTACGAATAATAAAATTCCCGAATTGAAAAATTTTCGAACTAAAGAAATTACCGAATTAGAAATTTTCCGAATAATAAGATTCTTGAAAGAAAATTGTCAAATTATGAAATATCCAAACTAGAAAATTTCCGAATAATAAATTTACCGAATAATAAAACTGTCTAATTATAAGATTTCCGAATAATAAAATTCCCGAATTGGAAAATTTTCGAACTAAAGAAATTCCCGAATTGGAAATTTTCCGAATAATAAGTTTCTTGAAAGAAAATTTCCAAATTATGAAATATCCAAACTAGAAAATTCCCTAATAATAAATTTATCGAAGTGGAAAATTTTCGAACTAAAGAAATTCCCGAATTGGAATTTTTCTGAATAATAAGATTCTTGAAAGAAAATTGCCAAATTATGAAATATCTAAACTAGAAAATTTCCGAACAATAAATTTACCGAATAATAAAACTGTCTAATTATAATATTTGAAAATAATAAAAATCACAAACTGGAAAATTTTCGAAATAAAAAAATTCCCGAATGGAAAATTTTCCGAATAATAAGATTCTTGAAAGAAAATTGCCGAATTATGAAATATCCAAACTAGAAAATTTCCGAATTAAAACATTTAAAAAGCTGTTATTTGCTGTTATTATTTATTAATTATAAATACATTTTAAAAGTTTTTAACTAATTGTTTGAATTTAAGATAACAATAATTGAAAAAGATATATTTATGAATAATATTTTTTCAGTTATTGCTATTTTAAATTCAAAGAATAATTGTAGAAACTTTAACAATTGCACATAATTTTTATGATAGAAATATTTAAATATTGTAATTATAATAAATATATATATTATTTAATAAAACCAAATCAATTATTTAAAATAGCGAATTTCATAATTTGGAAATTTTATAGATCGGATATTTTATATTACGACGATTTTCTATGGAGGAATTTTTCAATTCGAAAATTTTACTGTCCGTGAACTTTTCATTATGGGAAGTTTTTGATAATTTACGAAGAGTGATATTTTAACCCTAAAATAAGATAACCTTAAATTGCACTTTAAAACCTATACCAATTTTCGGTGCAAACCGTAAGCTTAACCTAAAATTGTTCGAAACTTTTTTATTTTCTTTAAAGTTTAATGCTTTCTTAATAAAAGTATTAATTTCCGATTCGAAAAACTAAGAATATAAAAAATTTGGAATTTATTGATTCTGAATGATAATATAAAGAACAATGAAAATATTAAAAATCTTATGATTTTTCAAGTTGAAAATACCAATTTCCTTCCAAAAATAATAATGTAACATACCAGATATTTGTTTAAAATTGTGACTCTTTTTACTGTAAAACGCTAACATAAACTAAAACTGTTTAAAAAATATAAATATTTTGTGAAATATAATGTTGTTAAAGCTTATCAATTTTATTATTTTACACAAAAATCGTTTTGTTTAAAAATAAGATTTTCATGTGAAACACACCAATATAACCTAAAGATGATATTTTCGCTAAAAATTCCAATAATTTTCGACAAAAAATAGTAACATATCATAAAAAAACCACTATAAACAATTTTATGGCGTTTTTTTTAGTTTAAAATTTCAATTTCCGGTAAAAACGCTAACAAAATCCAAAAAATAAATGGTTGAAAAATTATTAACATTCAAAAGCTAATAATTTGTATTGCAAATTATTAGCTTTTGTCTTAAGAATAATGTTATGCAAAAGAGCATGAAAAACATTGAAACATTAAAAAACAGATCATTAAAAGAAACATAAGAAACAGTCTCTAATGGGCCGGAAAGTGAGATAGTTTGGAAATCTCTTTTTTAATAATTAAATATTTTTCATGCTCTTTCGCATAAAATTATTCTTGACAAAATGCATTATTTTTCAATCCTAAAATAAAAAAAAAAATTAAACAGAGACACTAATTTATTGAATCGTTCCAATCTATAGGTTTTTTTTTAATGAATATTTTATGATTTCCTTTAATTGAGTTGTATATGTTTTTAGGCCAATTACATGGAAGAAGTCTTTTTATTTAATTTTTGTATTAATAAAATATTAACAACTGTAATTCAATAAATAATAATGTTTCAAATGTTAGCAATTTTTAGAAATGTATTATTTGTGGATTATTATTTTTCAATTTTTTTTGATAATATAATAATCTAAATACATTGGTTCTGAATCACCCAAAAAATGATAGATTTTATTTAACCAACCAAGAGTATTAAAAAGTACAAGTGTTTCTCAATACGGGTATCTATGATTTTCCTTAATAAAAAGGATTATTTGTTGAATAATAAAAAAAATTAAACATTAAATATAAAATTACTGCTAATTTAAAAATATCCATCAAGCATAATTTAAACAAAAATAGAATTTCTTTCGATAAATCGAGATAAACATCATGTCTCGATAGAAAAAAAATCGTAATGGTATTCATAGGCAACCTTGCAAATTGGAACAAACCTTGAGCTTAGTGTCTCTATTAAAAAAAAGAAATATTTTTTCGATCGAAATAAAATTTACTCCCTTATGAACCAGTTTGTGTACCAAAATCAGAACACAAAAAAAGCTCACAAATCAAAACTAGATTTCCAACTACCTCCTTTCCGACTCATTAGACACAAATATGTAACAAAAGAAAAAAGAGGGTGGAATTATGTTCAAGCCATTTATCATAAGAGAAATAAAAAGAATCATGGAGATGTTATTTATAAAGAGAGAAGGTAACAAAGCTATTCATTTAAAAAAGGATCCCTCAAGATGTAACAAAATTTGGGATGGGGTTATCAATTGAATAAATTGATTCTTTGTTCTCGATAATAAAGTTTTGTATATATTAAAAATCTAGTTTCAACAAAGAATGCAAAATTAGACCAAATTAATTTTTATATTAATCTCTGTTTATGTTTTAAGGTATTATGCGAATTTTAAGTTAATAATATAAATTAAATAAGATTCGCAAATTAATATTAATATTTTTCTGATAAATAATTCCTGAAATATTTGTTTTTCTTGTTTCATGCGATTTTTAATTAAAATTTAGAATGAATGTGATTGTAATATTTTTGTGTCTCAACGGTTTTTGAGTATAATAACTGATTTTCTTTAAAAAAATGTTAAGCTGACCTTAAATTATTTACAAAATTGCAATCTCTTTTGAAATCTATACCCTTAGACGGTGTAAAATGCGAGCATAATCTAAAATTGTTAAAAAATTTGATTTGAAACATACTAATATAATCTAAGGTTGTTGATAAACTGTAAATATTCTTTGAAATATGATTATTTTTGGTTAAAAACCTCCATATTTTCTGACAAAAAACACTGGCTAAACAAAATTTTTTTTTAAATTTTACTATAATAACTAGATTTTTTGTTTGAAAATATCAATTTTTTGTGTAAAAAGATAAAAAACTTAAAAAGTAAATCCTTGAAAAATATCGTATGATAGATATCTAATAATTATTTATTAAATATCCACATGTCTGGTGTAAAACGCTAATATAACCAAACATGGTAGAAAATTGGAAATATTGATGACGATTTTTGTTTAAAAATGTAAAACCTAAACTTTATAGAAATTTTGATTCTTTTTCGAAACTTTAGAATTTTTTATCAGAATTGCATGTTAAAAATACTAATTTTTATGCTAGAAGTACCAACCTAAAACATGTAAAATATTTTCAGAAATTTATTAGATAATTTGAACATTTTAATTTTAACCCACTAAGTAATAACAATACGAACATGGTTTTTTATGATTGATTTTATCAAAAAGGATTATTTTAAGATTAAATTTTTAAAATCTCAAATTAGAAATATAAACAAACTTCAAGAAATAAAAAGCCCATCAGGCTTTAAGCAACAATGATTTCGCGATTTTTGAAACAAATCGTTACACGACTTTTTTATTAGAAATTAATTAATAAAATTATATTATAATAAATTACGCTATCTTAACAAATTATTATTTGATTAACGATTTCCAATTCTTTTTTTTTTAAATCGAAAATTAATAATAATATTTTTCTTATAAATAATTCCTGAAATATTTGTTTTTCTTGTTTCATGTGATTTTTAAATTGAAATTTGTAATTAATATTATTGTAATATTTTTGTGTCTCAACGGTTTTTGAGTAATATAACTGATTTCCTTTAAAAAATTTTAAGCTGGCCTATAATTATTTAAAAAATTGCAATCTCCTTTGAAATCTATATCCTTTGCTTGTGTCAAATGCGAGCATAATCTAAAATTGTTGAAAAATTTTGATTTGAAACATACTAATATAATCTAAGGTTGTTGGTTAAATGTAAATGTTACTTGTAATATAATTATTTTTGGTTAAAAAACTCAATATATTCTGACAAAAAAAAATTGGCAAAACAGAAAATTAAAAAAAAAATTTACTATAATAACTAGAGTTTTTGTTTGAAAATACAAATTTTTGGTGTAAACCGATAAAAAACTAAAAAAGTAGATCCTTAAAAAATATTTTATCATAGATATAAAAAAAATATAAAATCTAAACTTTATAGAAATTTTGATTCTTCTTTGAAACTTGAGGATTTTTTATCAGAATTGCATGTTAAAAAATACTAATTTCTTGCTAAAAGTACCAACCTAAAACATGGAAAATATTTTCAGAAATTTATTAGATAATTTGAAAGTTTTAATTTTACCACGCTAATTAATAACAATACTAACATGGTTTTCTATTATTAGTTTTAATAAAAAAGTATTATTTGTAGATTTAATTTTAAAAATCTCAAATTTGAAATACAAACAACTTCAAGAAATAAAAAGCCCATCCGGTTTTAAACAACAATGATTTGGACATTTTTAAGACAAATCGTTTAACGACTTTTTTGTTAGAAATTATTAATTAAAATTAGATTATAATAAATTACACTATCTTAAAAAATTATTATTTGATTGTCGATGTGCAATTCTTTTTTTTTTATTTCGCAAATTAATATTTTTCTTATAAATAATTCCTGAAATATTTGTTTTTTTATGCGATTTTTAAATTGAAATTTATAATTAATATTATTGTAATATTTTTGTGTCTCAACGGTTTTTGTGTAAAATGACTGATTTCCTTTGAAAACTTTTAAGCTGACCAAATTATTTTAAAAATTGCAATCTCTTTTGAAATCTATACCCTTTGCTGGCTTAAAATGCGAGCATAATCTAAAATTGTTAAAAAATGTAATGTGAGACATACTAATATAATCAAAGGTTGTTGATAGAAAACATTTTTCTGACAAAACGCATTGTAAACACAGAAAAATGTTAAAATTGTTACTATAATAACTAGATTTTTTTTTGTTTGAAAATACCAATTTTTTGTGTAAAATGATAAAAAACTGAAAAAGTAAATCCTTGAAAAATATTTTATCATACATATCTAATATTTCTTTATTAAATATACCCATGTCTGTTGTTTAATATAACCAAATATAGTTGAAACTTGTAAAGATTGATGACGATTTTTGTTTAAACATGTAAAACCTGAACTTTATAGAAATTTTGATTCTTCTTCGAAAGTTTAGAATTGTTTATTAGAATTGTATGTTAAAAATACTAATTTTTATGCTAAAAGAACCAACAGAAAACATGTAAAATATTTTCAGTAATTTATTAGATAATTTAAAATTTTTAATTTTACCGCGCTAAGTAATCACAACACTAACATGGTTTTCTAAGATTGGTTTGATCAAGAAGGATTATTTGTAGATTTAATTTTTAAAATTTCAAATTTGAAATATAAACAAACTTCAAGAAATAAAAAGCCCATCAGGTTTGATACAACAATGATTTTGAGATTTTTGAGACAAATCTTTACACGTCTTTCTTGTTAGAAATTAATTAATACAATTAGATTATAATAAATTACGCTATCTTAACAAATTATTATTTGATTAACGATTTCCAATTCTTTTTTTTATTTAGAAATTTTTATATCAGAATTGGCCTCATTGACGTGTGACAAGTATATTAGAAGACTGAAAACTAAAAAAAGTGGGTTAACAGTGCGAATGGTACCACTGAGTTTGACATTTCTCAAGTAGCGATAAAGAAGAAAGTGTATTCAAATTTGCTCAATTGAAATTTCAATGTCACAAGTTTTCTGCGATTCTATTCGTAGGGATATTTAAATTGAGAATTATTATCGAACCTCATAGTGAGCATATTATAAGTTTCCATTGAGGCTTCCGGTGGAAATACGAGTGGTTCTTTTTCATAAAATGTATACACTTTTATGAGACCATTTGAGTTTGAGAAATATGTTTCGAACCCTTTTTGACCTGAGGCAATATGACCCCCCCTGTTCGCGGGGTGTAGCGAAATCTGTGTAATCCAACATACGTTTCCCATGAATATGCATCTGCGGGGCTAATGCGATTTGATTCACGATCAAACGAGAGGAATGGAACGAGTTGAAGAGAGAGCATTTCTAAATAAATTGATACCTGGAATCAGTTGGCTTTCAAATTTGAATGTTCAAATGAAGAGCCCAAGCAATGCAATTGAAAAAGTCTTTACAATTCATCGTAAATAAGGTGCAATCTATTTTTTATGCAATACATTTTTTTATTTCAATTTATATAATTATTGTTTAAATTTATTTGTTATCGACGTGTATTTCATTGTAAAATATTTTCGTTCAAAAAACTGGCGGTTATTTATTTTAATAAGTTAATTATTAAAGATTGACCATTTTAGCGGAGTGACCGATTTAGACACAATTTCCCTACTCTCTAAATTTTAATCAGTTATATATAACTGATATTCAGTAAAAATCCTGAATGAAAATTTAAGAAATTTAAATAAGATTAAAATCCTATTTAACACCCAATAATCAAGTTAATGTGCAGTACTTCTAAAAATAAAACCAAGAATCCAACAATCAAATTTCGACAACACCATCAAATTCTCTTTTTTATTTCTTTCTTCTTTTTTATTTTTATTATTATAAAATCATAATAGAAAAAAAAACAAATTGTAAAAAATAACCACCAACATTTCGGCAAGAAAAATTTGAGCACGTGGGAACAGCGACGAAACCACGATGCTCTCTCTAAAAATGCCAGGTATCAGGGAGAGAGCATCGTGGTTTTGTTGCTTTTTGTAGCTGCTCAAATTTTTTTTGCCGAAACGCTGGTGATTATTTAAAAAAATTTTATCATGAAAGAAGGGGATTTGGTTGATTGCCTTGTCGTTTTGCTTTCATTTTTTTATGTTTGACCTAAAATACAATTTTTTTTTCTTTTTTAAGAAAACTTTGTTGTTTGATTCTAGGTTTTCATTTCAGGAATTCTGCACATTAATCATTAATGATTTCAACCAGTGACCTTTTTTTGGTATTATAATCAGTGAGATTGCATTGAGAATCAATGAAAATTCTTACTAATTCTATTCTATGATACATCACTCAGTTATTCATAATTAGAAATTAAGGATGTTAAGGCATTTTAAAGGGTTGCAAAATAATTCAAAGAATTACAAAAAGTTTACGGAATTTAAAGATACTTCCCCAGATAATTAGGAATGTAATGAGATTTCAACGGATTGCAAAAATTGTCAGTGAATTTCAAACGATTCCAAAAAATTACGAGAGCTTTTTATAGATTTCAAATGATTTGAAAATATTTCAAGAGTTCGAAGAAATTGCCAAGCAGAAGTTTAGAGAGAACCTCAATTTTTATTTTTTGGGATTTTAATATGAATTAAGAACAATAGTTTTCAAAATTTTAGGTGATTCCAAGAGGTTTTTAAAGATTTAAAGAGATTTCAGTGATTTCGCCAGATTTTAAAATTTTCAAAAGATTCAAAAGTATATCAATGAATTTTAGAGGATTCTGCCAAATTTCAACAGATTTGACAAATTTCAAAGGATTTTCGATTATTATGAAGGATACAAAGAAATTTCGACGAATTTTATTACCTTTTAAAAGATGTTAACGGATTTTACCCTATTTCCGACGTAAAATTGTCTGATCTTTCTATTTCTGCAGTTAGAATTTAAAAAAATGCATATTTAAAAAGGTATATTTGTTTATTTTACAAAAAACACGAATTGCCGAATGAAAAACAATTTTAATATGTAATTTTAGGATCGAAATCATCGGTAGATTTTTTTTTATTTGTGCATTAAAAATATCCATGCACTTTAGCCTTAAAAAGTGTAGTGGTAGGTTTTTTCAAATTAAACATGGCGGCATCCAGTATGCGGCCCAAATTTTAAATTTTTCAAATTTTTCCGGTACTTTTTCCTGCACTAACCATTTTTTTTTATTTTTGATAAAAATTAGTGCAAAAAAGTTTTTTTTGCGTCGCTGATTGAGAATCTGCTATCAGATTTTCAAAATTCAAGATGGCGGATCCAATATGACTGTGATAAATGACAAAAAATGCTTCATTTTTCATGAAAATGCATATAGGGTTTTTTTTGGATCACTGATTACGAATCTGCTATCAGATTTCTAAAATTCAATATAGCGGATTAAATATGACTGCCAAACATTTCAAGAAAATATTCAATTTTCATGAAAATTCGTATAAGGGGGTTTTATGGGTCGCTGATTACGAATCTGTTATCAGATTTACAAAATTTAAGATGGTGGATCTAATATGACTGCCAACAATTTTAAAAAATTGTTCATATTTTTTGCGCAAAAAACAAAGCCTTTTCTTTTCTTTTTTCCAAATTCAATTTTTTTTTATAATAAAACCTTTTATAATCAAAAATCCAAAAGCTTAGTATAAGATTTTAACCGATTTCTTAGTCAACAGAGCCGTTGAAAAAAATCTTAAAAATGTGTCCAGTCAGGACGTAATGGATTATTATGTTTCAAGAAAGCTGAACAATTCAAACCAAGTTTTAGAGATTTTAAGGAATTTTCATGATTTTTTTTTAAATTTTAATTGGAAATATTTAAAAAGAATCTTAAAGAATTTCAAGGAAATTTCGTAGCTTTAAAGAGGGTGCTATGATATTGCGTACGATGTGCAATGGAATTTATGGGATTTCCAGGAATTTTCACATAATTAAAAAATATGCCTGCTAGGCGGGCACATTCTTATGCATGAGAATGTAAAAAATTTAAGGGATTTAACGATATTTGTAAAAGTTCTTTGGAAATTTATTAAAAAATTTTCGAGAGTTTGAAAAAATTATCTAGTATTCCTAGTGCAACTACAAGTAGTCCTAGTAGTTTTATAAATTACCTAGCTGTCCTTTAGGCAATGATCACAAAATATTTTTAGGGATTTAAAGATATTTTAAGATATTTTAAGAATTTTAAAAGATACTGAAGTATTTTCACGAATTTTGAATGAATTTGAGAGATTTTTATGGATTTTAAGAGATTTAAAAGGTTTTCGATGATTTCACGGGATTTCAAAGAATTTCAAGAGATTTCAGAAGATTCCAAAGTACATATTACTGAATATTATAACAGATTTCAAAGACATTCGAGGAATGTTAATATCTTTTGAAAAATTGTAATGGATTGTAAATATTCCAAAAAATTTTAAGGGATTTCCAGGGAGCTCTGAGGATTTTGGAAAATTTGCAAAGATTTTTAAGAGTTTTATCAGATTTCAAAATTATACACAATTTTTTATGGTATTTCAAACATCAAGGATTATTCTAATCAGCTTTGAAGAAATAAAGAATTTAAGGAATTACATAAGACTGATGATCAAAACAGATTTTAAGAAATTTCAAGATATTTTAAAACATTTGAATCAAAAGATTTTACGGAATTTCCTAGGATTTCAGAATACTATCACATTTTTTAAAGAATTTTGACGAATTTGAATAGCTTTGAAAATATTTTAATAGGTTGTGACCTGTTTCAAGAAATCTCAAGGATTTTAATCGATTTTTAAAGATTGTAAGGGATTTTCAAGGATTTTTTGGGGATTTTGAAGATTTCAAGAGATTTGAAAAGGTTTCACGAAATTGAAAAAAATTCTAAAGAATTTCCAGAACAATTTCAAAAGAATTTAAAAGGATTTCAAGGTTTCTAAAAAATTATTTAGTACAAATAGTACAATTTCAGAGCCCCAGAGAGAGTCTTAGATTTTCAAGGCATATGTTACAGTATTTTAAGCCACATCAAGGAGTTTTATCAGATTTCAAAGTACTCCGAAGGATTTCGGAGTTTTTTTGGGGAATTTATAAAAATTAAAAACAATGCATACAAAGCACTTTAAGGTATTTTAAGAGATTTTAAGGTATTTTAAGGAATACTTTATTATTTTCAGAATTTAAGGGATTTTAAAGGCATTTATGATGATTTCATGAGATTTCAAAGGATCTCAAGTGATTAAAAAAAAATCCATTGTATACACGGACTACAGAGGATTTCATAAGATTTTTGAAAAATTCAAGGATTTTAGCCAATTTTTAGAGATTTTAATAGATTTTCACGGATTTTGATGAGATTAAGAAGATTTCAAGAAATCTTCTTAACTTCTAAAGAATTTCAAGAGATTGCACGATATCCGTCGATTTTAAAGCCTTTTAATTCTTTCAAAAAATTCTTACAGGATTAAAAAAAATTTAAGAAATTAAAAAATACATTTCAAAAGTATTCAATGGATTTCAAAGAATTGCAAATATTTTTAGAGATTTCATGAGATTTCATCAAGAAATAAAACAATTAATGACAGTTGATAGAGTGATAATAATTCATTTTAATTTAAATTTAAAAAAAAAAACAGAAAGAAGGGGATTTTAAATCGATTGATAATTTGATTAATTTGATAATTTTATTGATTTAAATTTCTGAAAATTCGCAATCTCATCACGATGGATATTCATTCTTTAAAAAAAATTAATGTTAAATAATTAATTTAATTACATGAATAGTTAGTACACTGAACGTTTCAATAAATTTAAATATAAAATTTATATATATATATGAATTTGAAAATTAATTAGAAAAAGGAAACTGTAATTAGAAATTATTTGGACCCCCCCCCCCCCCCCCCACCCCCAAACCCCATTAAAATTTGAAAAGATTTTTTTTTAATAAAATTTTTTTTTTTTTTTTTTTTTATTTTTTTAATTTTATTTTTAATATTTTTTACTTC
>JAAAKG020020986.1:0-20304 GCA_010014905.2 Druon quercuslanigerum | reverse complement strand
TAAATTAAAATTTTAATTTTAATTAAAGGAAGCTATGAACTCACGATAATTATACAAATAATTAATCAACATTGATATTTTAGCTATACAATATGAATTAATAAACAAAAGTTTAATCCTAAACTAGGCGAGATAATTTTTTGAATAAAAAAAATTCATTTTCTAGAAAACAATTAAATTTTCAACTACTAAATAAAAATATTAAAAAAGAACTTAAATTTTACATCATTGACATAATTTTAAAAAAAAATATAATTTTGTTTTTATCTCAAGTATAAGAATTTTTAACGGAAAAGAATAATTTTCAAGAAAAATAGTTTTATATATAGGAACAAAGAAAATTTTCTACAAAAAATGACGCAATTTGAACCAAATGTATTAATGCGTTAATAATAAATTAATACTCATATGATAATAATAATTAATAATAAATAATTAATAAATGTTTATATATTTTTGGTTAAAAAATTAATATAATTAAATTGACGGGAAATTTGTACATATTTTAATATTAATTTTAAGCAAATTAATTAATTAATTAATTTTACAATCAAATCCAATTAATAAGTTATTTCATAAAATATATATGTACTAATAAATGTAAATTATTTGTAACTCATTTAAAAATACTCATAAACTAATAACATATTTATCTGAATTAAAATTATTGAAAATATTGAAAAAATTATTTTTAAACGAATATATATTAATATTCAATTATAAGTTTATCTTAACGTGTATTATCAAATTAAATAATAAGTTCCCCTGAATAAATTAAAATACCGTCAAAGTTATTTATTTAATTATTAAAATTTACTTTATTAATATTTTATATTTTATTTTTTAATAATAGGGTATCTAATCCTAGTTTATTATCAAATTTAATACATTTTTATTAAAAATAATGATTAATAAATATAAATTTTATGTAACAGAAAAAGAAAAAGAGAAAGTTTTGCAAGAATGGAGGAAAGAAGGGGAACTAACAAAAATTGATTCCTGCATTTAAGAATTAGAATCATTTCTGTTCGGGTTTTACGATCACTGTGATCGCTCTCATTCATCAAAGTAATTGAGACTCATACATAAAAGGTCAAAGAGGTATACACTTTAGAGACTCAATATAAATAGTCAGCTGAACCTCTTGTATCGGAAAAAGAGAAAGGCGACATAATTAACCCAAAAGCTAAAAAAAAATCTTTTGTAAAACCTCCATTTAACTAGAATATAAAAGGTGATCAAAAATTATCTTTTAAACTAGAAAACAAACTATAGTTTGTCTCACGCAATTTTTGAAATAAAATATAACATTCATTTCAAAAGTAAATTTGTGTATTTTATAGTGTCTAAACTAATCAAAAAGAAAAGTAAGGAAAATATTTTTGATAATTTATGATAATTAATATTAATGAATAAAATACTAACATAATTCATTACAAAATTACAAAATTATAAATCTTCCTTGAAATAGACTTCTTTAATTAAAAATACCAATTTTCAAACAAAGACACTAACATAATCCAAAATTATAATTATCTTTGTTTGAAAAAAACAAATTTCCATGTAAATGCCAAACCCAATCAAAAATTATTCATCTTCTTTGAAATCTGATGTTTTTTAAATAAAAAATGTAATTTCCGAGGAATTAACTAATACAGTCCGAAATGGTAAAAGCTTGTCATTTTTATTATTTAAAAAAAAAATTATTGAATTTCAATCTTAAATTTTTTTCTTAAAAATTAAAATCTCATGCGCAACGCGTGAGCATAACATAAACTTCATGAAAATGGTCAATATTCATTAAAAACAATAATTTCTTATGAAAAATACCAATAATTTTCCACGAAAAACACTAACATAACATTAATTTTTTTAATGCTACATTTTCTTCAAAATCTGATGATTTTTGTTCAAACTAAAATTGTTCAAAAATGGCAAATATCAATTTTTTTGTAAAACACCGCACAACCTAGAATTGTTAGAATCTTGTGTTAAATTTATTTTTCTTTATTAAAAATACTAGTTTCCGCCAAAAAGCGCCATAATAATTTAAAATGTTTAAAAGATTTTAAATCTTGTTCACTTTATAATATTTTTTTAAGGCGAAGCTTTAGTATAAAACGTTAACGTAACTTAAAATTTTTTTAAATTGTAAATATTCTGTCCCATTTATTTTTTATTTTTAAAAAATGCCAATTTCCGACGAAGAACACAAACATAATTTAAAATCTTACAACTTTGGTAATCTTCTCTGAAATATATATTTTTTTAAGTTAAAAATACAAATTTCCAATGAAAAACACTAACATAATCGAAAATTTGAAAAATTATAAATTGTTTTCAAATTATAGTTATTTTTGTTTTTAAATACCAATTTCCCGGGTAAAATGCTAACGGAACCTATCATTGTACAAAAATTATCAACCTTTAAAATCCTATGACTTTTATTTAAAACTCTCAGAATCGAGTAAAAGCGAAAAAAGTAAATTGTTGACAAATTTTTAATCTTTGAAATTTAATTATTTTCAGTGAAAAATGTTAATTTCGGATGTAAACCGCTGACACAACAACCTAAAATTGTAGGGAATTGCAATTTTATTACATAATTTGATAGCAGAAAACAGAAAACAATTTTATCGGAAATATTTAAGACATTTCTGCCTCATACATACTTAATTTATAAAAGAGAGGAATTGCGATTTGTAAGAACTCGACGCTTATCTCTGAACGAGAAGTGATTCATTAAAAAATTTTAACATGAAAACAAAATTTATTTAAAAATAATTATTTCAAACTGACCGATGAGAAAAATTGTAATTCATTAGTTTCTTAATTTGAAAGTATTCTAATACAACAGTTTTCAAATTAAAATTGACATAATATTTTTATATCAGCATTGTTCCAAGTTATCATATTTTATAAATAGCAACGATTATATTTCAAGATTAGCAACATTCTACGATAATTACGTTAATGATAATCATACTCATTTTCATATTTAGAACTGTCTTTGTTAATTATTTTATAAATAAAAAATATTTAATTCTAATATTTAAATAATTGACCAATAATATCCGAGTTGTTGATTTTATGAAGCAAATTAGAATTATTCAAAAATTAACACACCGGAGAGTGTTTAAAAATAAAACGGTTAAAATTGTTCTCTTTCAAAGTAGAAGACATCAACATTTAATGATTCTTATTTTGAGGTTTTCAATAAAAGGTTTTCACACAAAGAATTGTCTGCTACCCGAGCTAAACCACCATACGCATACGTTTTGAAGGTCGCTGAATCCGAATCTGGCGTCAGTTAGACCCCATCAGTTCAAGGTCAATTGAAGGTCATAATGGATCAAACCATTAGATCAGTGAAAACCTCTACTTTCAGACATTGTTGGGGTCGCTGAATCCAAACCCAGGGTCAGTTTGACCCTTTAAGGTCCAAATCAAGATCAACTGAAGGTCAAAAATGGATAAGACCCTTAGATCAGTGAAAACCGCTACTCTCAGACGTTGTTTGGGTCGCTAAATCCAAATCCGGGATTATTTTGACCCCATCATGCCAGTATCAAGGTCAATTGAAGGTCTAAATAAAAAAAAAACATTAAATCGGCGTGAACAATTACTTCAAGAAGTTTCTGAGGTCGCTAAATCCAAATCCAGGGTAATTTTTACTTCATCAGGTCGAGATGAAGGTCATTTCACGTTTAAAATTGAGAAAACGATAGAATAGGAGAAAACCTTTTTTCTTAGACGTTGTTAGGTTCGCTGAATCTGAATCGAGCGGGCATTCGACCCCAAAAACATCTTCAAGTAGTGGTTCACTCTGATTCAATGGTTTTTACTCTTTTTGACCTTTACTTGACCTTGGTGCTGATCTGATGGGGTCAAAATGACCCCGTATTCGGATTCAGTGACCTTAAAAGCGTCCGAGTGTAGAGTTTTTCTCCGATAGAATCGTTTTCTTCATTTTGACTTTCACTTGACCTTTATCCTGGCCTGATGGTTTAAGCTGAACCCGGTTGCGGATTCAGCGACCTCAAAAATGTATAGGTGATTTAACTCGTGATTTAACTCGTGTAGCATAGAATTTTGTTTTGTCGGGCTGTGTAATTAATAGTATTTATTGGTTTTAAATATACCCGCACTTTTCGACGCATGCGCAGTTGAGAAATTTTCTTTCAGTGCGCGCCTCGATAAAAAACCAGAGCAGCCAATAAACGTCGCTTGATAAAAATAACCTGAAGGTCGCGATAGAGGTGGGGACCCCTCCAGCCTTCAAATTATCGAACGTGTACGTTTCAAGACTGTTCAAAAAGGCGAGCTTGCACTTTCTTGAAAGTTGTCTATTTTAATGTAATCGCAAGTCTTCAAATTTGAAATGTACACAATTTTTACAGAATTAAAAATTTTTTAAATCTCGCCAAAAATTTAATTCTCCGTCATTTCTGGAATAAAAATAATGCGAATAAGAAATAGTTCAGTAGCTATAAGAAGTATACCTTTTAAAATTGATGAAATAGAAACATCATAGAAGCTTTAAAAATGTATTGAAAGGAAAAACACCAAGAAAACTTGGAAATACATTCTCTTTATTTAATAACAATAATAATCTCGCCAAGTTTTCATCATTGTTTTCCTGTCAATACATTCCTAAATAGTTTTTAACTTTAGCAAATTGCTATTTCAAAACGTATGTTGATTGCACTAACTTTTTATTCGATGAAGTTTTTTTTTATCGTAGACGTTTTTGGTAAGATCACGATTTTTTCGGATAAAATTAGTTCGTAATTTTCTTAATCAATAAAAATTCAGAGGGAAATAAGTGGTTAGCAGATCGGATCCTATTAAACTAATAGGAAATTATATAAGAGCGCCCTTCATAGTTAGATTTATGAAATAAGTCCGCTGTAAGAGGATCAAAAAATACTTCATTTGTAGAGGATAAAACTCCACCTTCGGCTAAATAAAGTAGAAAGAAAGTTAGATTACTCCATCAAGTTTGTTTCGATTGTCTCAAACTTTGGTCCACTTGTGACCTATATTTGTAAAACTAAGCAAAAGTTCCTGTGGGCACTTACGGTCATCCTAGTCCCTATTCTCCTCAAAAAAGGTGAGAAGGGTAATTTTTTTTTTCAAGAACAGGGGAAAAATAGGTGATAAAAACAAGTTTTATATGTTCACTAAACTTCAAAAAGTTGCCGAAAATTTTCTTCAAAATTTATTATTTTTTACAATAGTGCAGTTATTTTTTTCTGTATGGTAATTTGTTTATGCTACATTAATCTTTTTCCCAGTTTTAAGAACTGATTCTTGTAGAGAATTTTAAGGCGCATCTTTTTTTATTTTGCACAAATTTTTAAGTTTTAAAGATTTTGCGTAAATTGGTAAAAAATAGATTTAAAAAAATTTTTAATCTTTTTTTACTTAAACTCGTCCTAACTTAGCCAATTTTAGAAATTTTTTGATTCTGTTGACAGTATATTGCGTGTTATAGTCTTCTTGAACTATTCGAGAATGAAAAACGTGAATATTTTTATAAACAAGAAAGTTGTTAATTTTTCTTCAAGACTTTGTAGAAATCATGAATTTCAATCTTCAAGTGGTTCGTTTATGGAGCGAATTTCAAGAAACGGAAAACTTCCAGGGACAAAATTTTTGATTAAGGTTCAAAGAAGTTTTCTGAAAAGGTTTAGATCAATCGCATTAATGATTGAAAAATTATGAATGTTTTAAGTTACAAGGGGAAGTCTTGACGCTGCCCTATGCGCGTACCTCCTTGGCTACGAACGAGATCCCAAAAGCTTTTATGTACTTTTTCTTGTTGACGATTTGAAAATTTTTTATAGCATTTTTCTCCACAGCAGGATTTAATAGGTTGGAAAGATCTCTCTGGGATTAAAATATTTTTAACACCGGCTTTCTTAGTTTTAGACTTTGTAATGTATTCTTTTCCCTAAAATAATAACTTTAGGCTACCTATAAATTATTCAATAAAATGTATTTAGGAAATCAAGAAAGAAATTGTCCTAAAATATTACATTTATGACAATAGATTATTCAAAAATTTTTAGTAACAGTTATTAATCGTACCTGATTTCTGGAACATTTTTTCTATTTTTAACCCAAAACTCTTCATGCCTATCTCTTTTTCTACCTCGATTCATTTTGAGATTCTTTCTTAAATTACTAGGGTATTAATTAATATAAACCTGTCTCAAAAACAATACTTTTGCAGGCATTCTAAGAAATAATCCATTCACTACTTCTTTGCTTTATTGATAGTATATTTTAGAAGAAAACTACAAACGGTTATTATTTTTGTTTTGGTATCCGACTTGACCTTCACGTCCGCTGCAACACGGTCGTAACCGAGGAGGCACGTGCATACGGCAGCAGAGTCAAGATTTCCGTTTGTAATTTAAGACATACATATTTTTTAACCATTAAAGCGATTGATCTGAAAATTTACAGAAAACTTCTTTGAACCTCAATACACAACTTTGTCACTGAAAGTTTTTCGTTGCTAGAAATTCGCTCGATAAACGAAGCGATTGAAGGTTGAAATTCATGATTCTTGCCAAGCCTCACAAAGAAATTAACAACTTTTTTGTTTATTATAATATTTATGCTTTTCTTCCACATTTAAAAAATGATTACCTCAATCTAATAATAAAATGCATAATAACTTAGGTAAACAAATTATTTTCAGTAGACAGTAGTATTTTATTTATTATAAACAATCTGTTTAAAATAACCGTTATAATCATAATTAGCGTTAAAAATTCACAGAACCAAATTTTTCACTTATAGGGTTTTTATGGGACCCTATGAAACAGACTTTTAGTGGTTATATTTAAACAATATTTTTTTATTCGTACTGCATGAACAATTGTAAAGATAATTTTTGATTTACAAAAATATCTTTTTTTCTTATGGGAAATACGTGTTTTTTGTGGATTCAAACAAATATTGGAGATGATAAAATATGGATGAGAATTAAAAAAAAAATTTCAATACAATAAGCTAAGTTATTCGAGAATTCACTTGCCAGATAAGTTCAGCATGGAAAGGAAATGAACAAACGTGGGTGGCTATCTTTATAAAATGATAAACATACCTGATTGGCTTTGTTGAACTGTTTCTTTAGCCCTGAGAACGCCATAGTGTCGTCTGATGTTTTTTCTTGTGTATAAAGTTGCAGGTGGGTTAAATCTGCAATAAAATAAGAAAAATAATAATTAAAATTAATTACAATATGATGCGAAATTGCATTTGATTACGTAGGATGTCATTCCCAAAATGCTCTCGAAAGAGGGGAGAAATAGGGTGATTTTTCGCGAAAATAGAGGCAGCATAATAGAAGGATACACTATAACCCCGATTTCAGAACCCCCGGTTTTGTGATTCCTAAAATTTCTCCCGCAGTGCGGGAGTACTCTGTCTATTATGTTGCGCAATCTTATGCATCACAATTGAAAACGATTCAGGTGGCCCTGAATAATCCAAAAGACTAAATTTTCAATCCAAAGAGACGAATTTAAAAAAATATAATCTACTCTTTAACAAAACAGTTTTATTTTAAGCTAAAAAGATCAATCTTTAACTAATATAATGATTTTTTAACAAAGCACTTCAACGATAAACCAAGAAGTTGAATTTTCAATCAAAAACAGTTGAATTCAACAAAAAATATTAATTCTCAAATGAGAAGAAAATTTCAACCGAATTGTTCAATTATCAAGACAGGAAACCGAAGTCTCTAAAAAAAATAATCTTTAACCCAAAAATATGAATTATCAACCAAAAAGTTAATTTTTTACCAAACAGTGAACTTTTGAAATAGTTTCCTTTGTAGCCAAATACTCGAATTTTCTACCAAAATAGATGAATTTCCAAAAAAACCAGTTGAATATTCTAACAAAAAAAAAATTTTTCTACAAAAAAGTTGAATTTCTAACCTGAATAAAGTTAAAAAAAATTAGGCAAAAAAAAATTACAACCTAAAAAAATTTCTAACAAAATAGTTCAGCTTTCGAACAGAGACGAATTTTCAACTAAATTAATGATTTTTGAACAACAAAAATAATCTTTAACGAAATATTTCATCCTTTAATCAACTAGTCAAATTTTCAATCAGACAATTGAATTCAATAAAAAATATGAATTTTCACCAGAAATTATAATAGCTAATATTTGCACAACAAATATTTTAATTTTCAATAAAAAAGATTGAATTAAAACAAGAGACAAATTTTTAACAAAATTGTTTAATCCTTAATCAAAACAGATTTATTTTTTACAGAACGATTGCATGTTTAACCAAAGAAGATAACATTTCTATCACATGCATTTATTTATTATTATTTTTTTATTATTTATTTATTTATTATTTCTATCACATTTCTATCATGCATTTGTAACAAAATAGTTGAATTTTCAACCGAGAAAGATTTTTCAGACAAGGCAAAAAAAATATTTTTTTTTTAATTAAAAATTTTCTATATAAAACAGTTGAATTTTTGAACAAAAGGCTAATTTGTCAGTCAAATGTTTGGATTTTTAACCCAAAAAAAAAGAATTTTCTACAAAATAGTTGAAATTTTTAGAAAAAAGATATGAATTTTATACACAATAGTTCAATTTTCAAAAAAAAAGATGAATCTTTAACTGATAAAATGAATTATTAACAAAACAGTTCAATCATGTTGTTAAATTTTCAACTAAAACCGATAAATTTTCAATCCAAAATGTAATAGTCAAATTCCCAGTTATAAAAATTAATTTTTAACAACAAAAATAAATTTTCAATCAATAGAAAGAACGAATTTTTCACAAAATAGTTACATTTTTAACCAGAGGTAAATTTCCTAATAAAATGATCAATCTTCAACTTAAAAAAAAATTAATTTTTGACAAAGTAATTCAATTTTTCAATTAAAAACAGTTGAATTAAATTAAAAAAGATCAATCATCAATGGAAAACGTAAAATTGAATATTTCAGAAAATAGATTCAAATATTAAATAAAAAAAACAGTTTCATTCGATCAAAAAATACTTCAACAAAATAGTTAAATTCTCAACCAAAACAGATGAAATCTTGGGAGAAAAAATTGACAACCAAATTGTTGAATTTTGAAGCCAAAAAGGTGAGTTCTAGAGAAAACAATTGAATTTAAAACGAAAAAGTTAATAAAATGAATTTTTGCAAAAGCAGTTCGACTTTCAATCAAGTAGTAGAATTTTCTGCCAAAAAAATTAATTTTTTACTAGAAAAAAACGAATTTTCAACAAAATATATGAATTTTAAACCAAATAGTTAAAATTTCAATTAGAGAAGATCAATTTCGAACAAAAAATGAAATAGTTCAATTTTCATTTTCAAACATTAATTTGTATCTGAACAGATGAATCTTCTACCGAGTTGAGAGTGGCCTGATCGAGAGGGTGAGGGAGGTATATGAGGAGACGAAAGATAGGGAAAGGAGGAAAGAGCGAAGAGGATTTAAAGGAGATGATGAAAAGGTTGAGAAGATACTTGAACAAAAATAGGTTAGAGTTAAATGCGGACAAGTCGAAGGTTATGATGATCAGGAAAGGAGGAAGGAGAAATAAGGGAGGGGAGTGGAAGTGGGAGGGGAGTGGAAGTAGAAGGGGAAAGCGGTACAGGAAGTGAAAGAGTTTATGTAACCGGGCTTCCTGTTTCGGAGGAATAGGGGAATGGATGGTCATATTAGAGAGAGAGAGAGAGAGAGAGAGAGAGAGAGAGAGAGAGTGAGAAGGAAAAATGTGGGGATGAGGCAAGTGTGGGGGCTGGGAAAGAGGTTGCTTGCAGATGATTTTGTAAGGAGAATGAAATTGCTTGATTCGCTGGTGATGAGTGTCTTATTAGACGGAGTGTAGCTGAGGGGGTGGAAAGTAAAAGAGGAAGTAAATAGGATACAGGAGAGGTATGCAAAGTGGACACTGGGATTAGCAAGGAATACGCCGTACTATATTTTTAGAAGGGAGACAGAAAAAACGAGTTTAGGGATTATAACGGGGAGTCGAGCGTGTAAACATGAGGAGAAATTTTTAGAAGAAGGGGGAAGTAAGCTAAGCTGGTTAGGGAATATTGGTGGGAGAAGGAGAACAGACGTAGGGGTGGGAGGATTGAGGTGGAAAAGGAAAATTTCAGAACAAATGGATTGCAGATGGATGAATAAGAACGATACATGAGGAAGGAAGGAGAGTATATGAGTTGGTTTTAAAAGAAACAGCATGGAGAGAGAGAAAAAACAGTTGAGGAGAGAATGAAAGTCGAGGTTTAAGGGGAACTATGTGTGGATTATGCCAAGGGAGAGAGCGCAATATTTGTGTGAGAAAGGAGAGCAAGGAAGTCAGGAGAAGAGGGTAAGTGAATTGGGCGCGAAGGGGGATGCAAAAGTGGAGCATTAGTTGGAGGAGTGTGAAGAGATGGAAAGGAGTGGGATAAGCATGGAGGTATTGTTGCATCAAAGGGGGGATAAAAGGGCAGTGGCATGAGTGAAGGGGGTGTTGGGTAAGATGGAGAAGATAAGAAGGAAGGAGAAAGAGAAATGGAAAAGGAAAGATTATATATAGGAGAGTAGGTTGATTTAAGAAAATTGTACATATTGTAAATAGTAGACAAGGATTAGGGATTAGCTGCGGAGGCACAGGCTGACGAGGAGAGGCAAAGCGAGAAAGTAGGGTCATGCGTGCGATGCGAATCGAGGAAGGAAAGATCGGCTTAAAGATAATGTGTGGATGGATGTTAGTTTTTAAAGAGTTGGTTGCAAGAAAATTCTGTAAAAATGGAAGTGTAAGCAAGTCAAGTTTTTAAGGATAGCAGGCTGAAAAATAAACGTTTATCTATCTAGCGAAAAATGAAATAGTTCAATTTTCATTTTCAAAAATTAATTTGTATCTGAACAAATGAATCTTCTACCAATCAAATGAATTTTTAGGAAACTAATTTAACCAAGTGGTTGAATTTTTAACCAAATAAAATGAATAAAATTATTGATGAGAAATGCTATAGTTGAATTTTCAACAAAAATATTTAATTCTCAACCAAACAGAATTTGTAATCAAAGGAAATGGTTTCTGGACCAAAAATATGATAGCATATTTTTCAATGAAAAGGAATAAGCTTTGAATAAAACAAGTAATATTTTCTTATTGGGTTCTATTAATGCAGTTTAAATTTAAATAAAGAAAAAACGAAAATGGAGAGAAGGGGGAATTTAAAAAAGGGGAAAAATAGAAGAATATAGGAAAGAGTGTAAAGTCCATAAGAACTGAATTAATAATTATAAAAATTAACGTTCGATTAAATTTGGAAATTTCATTTTGACATTCATATACTGCCTCACAATTTACGAGACAATAAGAGGTGATAACAGACCTGGAAACGTAATGGGTGCTAAAATGGTTTGGACCCCATAAACACGCAACGTTCCAAAACACTTAATGGTTCTAAAAAAAACTTTTTACCTCCTAAAATTTGCAGGCAATTTTTACGGGAGAAAAAAATAAAAGAATTTTTCCTAAATTAGCGACTGAATAAAAGGAAAATAGATTTTCTACTTCCATTAAAATATTAACAATTGCACAATCCCTCGCAACAAGAGCCAACTTCTCACGTCTTTCTCTCATCACAAAATCATCAGCGAAGCCGGAAAATCGGTACTTCCTCTAAATTACAGATTCCTCTCCACTCCACCATTAAACTTCGATTTTTCAATTTATTATTCCATTCCGAGTAGTCTCGATGTTCAAACTTTAAGACTTTACGGATCACGTACCCCAATAAAAGAATTTCCATTACTAGCCGTCACATTCAAACTGTAAAAAAACGGAATAAAAAAGCAGGGTTTAAAACTTGAGGGTTCTGATAATGCTGAATCATTCTCTCATTAAAACGGACATCCCGTCTTTTTATCCGACTCTTTTAAAGACGAAATCAGAGTTGGATATTAAATTTTTACAAATAAGGGGCCATCAATAATGCACGTAACTTTTGTGTGGGGGGGGGGGGGGGGGTCTAGGGAAAAGTAGGTAAAAACGTCGCATAGGGAGGGGGTCAAAATTGTTGGAAAATTGCTTTACGTATTTTATGGATAGCCTCTAAGGGGCCGTACTTAAATTACGTAACGGATTATAGGCTCTCTCTAATACCCCACTCCCCTGTATCGAACCGGAATAAAATATTTCTACCCTCCCTCTTACTGTACGGAATTTATGGCTTACAAAAATAATAAGCTATGGGACTTGAAACTAATGGAAATTTTTTTTATTTAAGATAATACTTTGCAGAGCAGCTGTTTTCCTTGACAATTAATATTTAAATACTAGCATTTTAATGTTATATTCTTAACGTAGGATATTTTATAAACTAAATAAAACAAGAATTCAGACACAACGTTCCAATTTTCAATATTATTTATTTTAAACAAACAAAATTATTTTTGTACCGTAAAAGATGAAGTTTCAACGAAAAAGTGAAATATTTGATATTTGAATCAAAAAAGATGAAATTTAATGAAAAAAATTATTTTTAAAAACGAAAAGACGAAGTTTCAATAATTAAAGATCTTTCGGTCATGAAGGAAAAAAATTCATCCCAACTGTTGAAACTTCAAGCTGAAAGGCGAATTTTCTGTACAAATATTGAAATTTCAGCAACAAATTTAATTTTCAATGAAATAGTAGTTCACTTTTCAACCAAAGAAATAAGCCATCATTAAAAGAAACTGCAACAAAGTAGGTCAAATTTTACCGACTTAGTGAAATTATCAGATAGTTAATCTTTCTTCCAAAAATATGAATTTTTAAATTTAAAAAAAAATTCAACAAAATATTTGTATTTTCATCCAAAAAATATTTTAGTTTAAATTTTAAATATCAAAATATGAGCTTAATAACCAGAAGTAAATTTTCTACGAAAATACTTGCATTTTTAAACAAAAAGACAAATTTTCATTTTTTTTTCCTTAAAATTTTGGTGCAAGATTTTCAAGATTCTGAAAAGTTTCACTTTGAGTTTTCATTTTTCCATTCTTAAATTTTTTCTGTATATTTGAGAATCTTGAACAAAAATTTTAAGGTAAAAAAAAACGGAGAAAAAAATGATCAAAGTTCAAAATATATAAAATTGTTTATAAAAATTCACTATATTGTTATGAAACAAAACAATAGGAGTTATATTATATTATTTTGCAAAGCTTGTGGGGTTTGAAAAATCATATCTCGAGATTTTCAAATATCACATTAAAATAAAATAATACCTATCGATTATTTTTTAAACGATTTTTATTTTTTATTATTTAAACACAGAAAAAATGTTTTGTAGAAAAAGAATTTGATTGTAAATCTCCCATTTAATCACCCATATAATAATATAATAATTAAAGAACAGAATGTTAAACTTGTAAAATTTTAAACCTACAATTTTTTATACAAGAAATAAAACAATTTCAAATAAACATTTAAAAATTTTAAATTTATTCTGCTTGACAGTTATTTAAATTTATAAATATTCCCTGACTTCTGTAAAAAAAATTTTCTCAACCCCTGACTTTCACCTCACGGATAAAATTCCCTTTTTGGCTTAAAAATTCCAGAATTTAGTGGAAATTTGTTAACTTCGTTGGTTTAAAATTCCGTTTTTCATTTCAAAATTTATCTCGATTGGTAAAAAAAATCCTCTTTTTGTTTCAGCTATTTTGTTTAAAATTTCTCTTTTCTCGATGAAAATTTAACTACTTAGTTGAAACTTGAACTATTTTGTTAAAAATTCAGTTTTTTTTAGAAAATTTATCACTTTTATTTAAAATGTAATTATTCTGTTTTAAATTCCTTTATTTTCGTAGAAAATTCATTTCTTTTTTACGAATTTACCTGTTTATGTTTTTGGTTCGAAAATTCATTTTTTCCGGTAAAAACTGCGTTTTTATGTTAAAAATACAACGGTATGGTTGAAAAATGTGACTGAAATAATTTTCTTGCTTGAAAATGAAACTCTTCTGTTGAAAATTCATCTTCTTGGTGCAACTTTTTTCAACTAGTTTGTTAAAAAGTCAGTTATTTTGTTATAAAATGTTAGTTTTGTTTTGAAAATTCAGCTATTTTGTAGAAAATTACTCTTTTCCAGATAAAATTTTGGTTAAAAATTAACTTTTTTGTTGGAAATTCAAATCTTTTGTAAAAATTTCATTTTTACTGTATGAAAATTGTAGAAATATCAATCAGTTTATTAAAAACGAACTTTTTGTTTAAAATTCAATTTTTTACATAAAATGTTAAGAATTTAAAGCGTTTAAAATTAAATCACACAAAAGGTGTTTTATCCGAAATTTGAAACATTTCAGTATTAAAAAAAAATTAAGTTCTCATAAATTATCATCTTTTTATTTTAATTTTTAAATTATAAAATTAAGGAAGTGAAAAAAGTATCTTTTAGGTAATTTTAAGTTACTTTAACTAGTAACTATAACAAGTTACTAAAAAAAGTAAGTTACCCAACACTGGACGAGATTATTATAATTTTTTAAAATACCATAAAATCTTTTAAATTCTTTGGCAATCCTTTAAATTATTGAAAGCTATTTAAAATTCCTTGGACTATTTTAAAGTACTCCAAAATAATTAAAAATCTTTAAAATTCTAATAAATTTTTAAGATATTTGAAAAATCCATCAAATATTTTTAAAAAAACCTAAAATTTGGAAATTCTTTAAGTTTAAGCCATTCTTTGAAATTTTTAAAAATACCTTAAAATATTTGAAATCCTTTGAAACTTTAAAAGCTCTTGAAAATGCCAATGTACTGCTTTAAAAATCTAGAATATGTCAAATCCTTTGTAATCCATTGAAGCTTTTTATAACTCTTGAAAATTCCTTTGAATTGAAAAAAAATCTAAAATCTTAAAAATGCCTTCAAATTATTGGAATCCCTTCAAATGACTAAAAAAAATTTCACAAGTCCTTGTAATCTTTTAAATACTCTAAAGTATTGCAAAGCATGTGAAATCCGTTAAATATTTGTAAAGCTCTTGAAAATTCCTCGAAATCTATTTCAAATACCCTAAAATATGTCAAATTCTATAAAATCTTTTTAAATCCCTTGAAATTTTTTAAATCTCTCTAAAATTCTCCGTAATTTTTTTCTTTTCTTTTTTTAATTTTTTTCTTGACAGTTAATTAAAAATGCTTCTTACAGAAATTCCATGAGTTTTGCCATTATTTTTAAAATACCTGATTTTCCCCAGATTTTCAGGTTTCCTTAGTCTTATAAATCTTTTTAATTTTTCAGATTTAAGAAAAATCTATTCGAGATAAGGAAAGTTAAAAAATTGGTCATTATAATCATATCTCGAGATTTTCAAATATCACATTGAAATAAAATAATACCTATCGATTATTTTCAAACACAAAACGCGAAAAAAATGTTTTGTAGAAAAAAGAATTTGATTGTAAATTATTAAAGACCAGAATGTTAAACTTTTAACATTTTTAACCTACAATTTTTTATACAAGAAATAAAACAATTTCAAATAAATATTTAAAAATTTCAAATTTATTCTGCTTGACAGTTATTTAAATTGATGGACATTCCCTGATTTCTGTAGATTTTTTTTTCTTAAATTTCTTAAATTCGGTTTTTCATTTCAAAATTTATCTCGCTTGGAAAAAAAATCCTTTTTTTCTTTCAGCTATTTTGTTGAAAATTTCTCTTTTCTCGGTGATAATTTAACTACTTAGTTGAAACTTGAACTATTTTGTTAAAAATTCAGTTTTTTTAAGAAAATTTATCACCTTAATTGAAAATTTAATTATTCTTTTTTAAATTCTTGTTTTTGCGTAGAAAATTCATTTCTTTTTAGAAAATTTACCTCATTATGTTTTTGGTTCGAAAATTAATCTTTTTGGTTAAAAATTCAAATAATTTTTTAAAAAGTCATTTATTTTCTTATAATATGCTGATTTTGTTTTGAAAATTTAGCTGTTTTGTAAAAAATGTCCATTTTTTTTGTGGAAGATTTACTATTTTAGCTGGAAATTTAATTATTTTATTTCAAATTCGTTTTTTCTTTAGTAGAAAATTCGACTGTTTGGTTAATAATAAACTTTTTTCTTGGAAATTTAACTCTTTTGTTAAAACTTCGTTTTGACGGTATGAAAATTGTAGAAATATCAACCAGTTTATTTAAAACGAATTTTTTGTTAAAAATGAAATTTTTTTACATAAAATTTTAGGAATTTAAATCGTTTGAAATGGAATCACACAAAAGGTGTTTTATCCGAAATTCGCAACATTCTAGTATTTAAAAAAAAAGGAAGTGAATTAAGGAAGTGAAAAAAGTAAGTTTTAGGTATTGTTAACTTACTTTAACTAGTAACTGTAACAAGTTACTGAAAAAAGTAACTTATACTTATAAATAAATTCGTGAAAAGTAATGAATTTAAAATTAACGACACGCAAAATGAGCTTTTTCAGATCGTTGGTATTACTATTTTTTATAAACACTTTTAAAAAATGACCGAAATAAAGTCCAAGTAGTAAAAGTCATGACCTGGTTAGGCGCCCTACTAATAGACTTAATGAGAATAAGTGTTCGCTTAATAAGAATAAATGCTGTTGATCCGAATTCTCTCATCTCAACTTAGAACACAAAAGAGTCACCAATGAACACTAGATCCAAAAATCTTTCGTTTAAAAAATATTTTAAATCCATTATTATCTGAATATAAATTTATTTTAAAAATCTAACCGAAAAACGTTTTTAAAATTCCCTAAATTTTAAATTAATTTTAATCAAAAAAACTCCATTGATTTTAGTAAGGTTAAAGTGAATTTATAGGAATTTAAGGGAAATGAGAAGAATTTCATGAAATTTATGAAATTTCATGGCGAAATGCGGAAAAAATTACGAGGATTGAAAAAAATTCAATGTAAAAAATTCATCAAATTCAATAAACTAAAAATGAGTACATTTAATTAAGTAGAGTTGAGTGAATATAGAAAAATCCAAGTAAATTAAAAAAAATGTCAAAGAATTTAAAATAGATTAAAAAAATTCATAATAAATTCATAAAAATTCAGGGTAAAATCCAAATGAATGCAAATGAATTGCAAAAAAATATTTGAAAACCTCTTCAAATCTTTGAAAATCTATAAAACTCATTACTTATTGTGAATAATTTTTTTGAAATCCATGAAAATATTATAAAAGCCCATGTAATTCTATGGAATCTGATGGTTCCTGAAATCCTGGGAGTTTTATTAAAATCCCTTGGAATCTTTTTCAATCCCGTGAAAATTTAATGTTTTGAAATTCCCAAAAATATCTTAATAATTTTGAAACGTTTAAAAGCTTTCAAAAATTCGTTGTCATTTTTAAAACAATAAAATAATTCAAAACATTGGAAATTCCAGTAGGTTCTAGATATCATTTAAAAATTCCTTGGTAATCTTATAAATAATAACTTAAAATATTTCAAATATTTTTAGGATCACTTGAACCTTTTTACAGTTTTTGAAAATTCTTTGAAATATTTTGAAATAGCCCAAAATGTTTGAAATCTTTTAAGATCCACTTAAACTATTGAAATCATTTGAAAAGTCCTCGGATTCTTTTGAAAATTTCTAACATATTTCAAATCATTTGACATTTTTTAAAGCTTCTGAAAATTACTTGGAATTTAAAAAAAAAACCCTAAAGCAATTTAAATCATTTGAAACCCCATTAAATTGTTGATAGTTTTGTTTCAATCCTTAGAATCGCTTTAAATGACCTAAACTATTTTAAACTATTTAAAATCCTTTAAAATCTTTTTAAATCCCTTGACATTTTATAAAACTCTTAAAAATGCATTGAAATCTTTTAAAAAGATCTAAAATATTTCAAATCCTTTGAACTCTCATTAAATTTTATAAATCATTTAAAAATACTTTGAAATCTAAACAAAATAAATCTGAAACTCTAAGAAATTCTTTACAAGAGCTTTAAAATTTTTTGAAATCCCTCAAAACTATTGGAATCCCTTGTAATTTTGTAAATCCCTTGAAAATTCAATCTTTTGAAATTACCTAAAATATCTTAATAACTTTGAAAATTTTGAAAGCTTTTAAAAATTCTTTGTCATTTTTAAAACAGTAAAAGAATTCCAGATATTTGGAATTCCATTAGGTTCTAGATATCATTCAAAAATTCCTTGGTAATCTTATAAAATAACTTAAAATATTTGAAATATTTCTAAAATCCATTGAACCTTTTTAAGGGTATAGAAAATTTTTTGAAATGTTTTAAAATATCCCAAACTGTTTGAAATCTTTTAAGATCCACTTAAACTATTGAAATCATTTGAAAAGTTCTTGGATTATTTTGAAAATTTCTAACATATTTCAAGTCATTTAACATTTTTTAAAGCTTTTGAAAATTACTTGGAATTTTTAAAAATTCCCTAAAACAATTCAAATCCTTTGAAACCCTATTAAATTGATCATATTTTTGTTTAATTCCTTAGAATTGCTTTAAATGACCTAACCTATTTGAAACTATTTTAAATCCTTTAAACTCTTTTTAATGCCCTTGAAATTTTATAAAACTCTTAAAAATGCATTGAAATCTTTTAAAATAATCTAAAATATTTCGAATCCTTTGAACTCATTAAATCATTTAAAAATACCTTGAAATCTAAAAAAAATCTATCTGAAACTCTAAGAAATTCTTTACAAGAGCTTTGCAATTTTTTAAAATCCCTCAAAACTATTGAAATCCCTTGTAATTTTTTAAATACCTTAAAAATTCAATGTTTCGAAATTCCCTAAAATATCTTAAAAACTTTGAAACTTTTGAAAGCTTTTAAAAAAAATCTTTGTCATTTTTAAAACACTAAAATAATTTAAAACATTTGGAATTCCATTGAGCTCTTGATATCATTTGAAATTCCTTGGTAATCTTATAAAATAAGTTAAATATTTCAAATATTTTTAAAATCCCTTGAACCTTTTGTAAAGTTTTTGAAAAATCTTTGAAATCTTTTAAGATCCACTTAAACTATTGAAATCATTTAAAAAGTCCTTGGATTCTTTTGAAAATTTCTAAAATATTTTAAATCATTTGACATTTTTTAAAGCGTTCGAAAATTAATTGGAATTTTTAAAAAGACCTTAAAACAATTCAAATCCTTTGAAACTCCATTCAATTGTTAATATTTTTGTTTAATTCATTAGAATCGCTTTAAATGACCTACACTATTTTAAACTATTTCAAATCCTTTAAAATCTTTTTAAATCTCTTGAAATTTTATAAAACTCTTGAAAATTCATTAGAATCTTTTATATTATAATCATTTAAAATACTATCAAATATTTCAGAACCTTTGAAATATTTTGAAATTACTTGAATCTTTTTAAAGATTTAAAAATTCCATGCAATTTTTAAAAATACCATAAAATCTTTTTTAAATCCATGGGAAAATCTTTAAATTATTGAAAGCTATTTAAAACTCCTTGGACTAATTTAAAATACTCTAAAATAGTTAAAAATCTTTAAAATTCTAATAATTTTTTTTAATCATTTGAAAATTCCATGAAAGATTTTAAAAGAACCTAAAATTTGGAAATTCTTTAAAGTTTAAGCCATTCTTTGAAATTTTTAAAAATACCTTAAAATATTTAAAATCCTTTGAAACTTTAAAAGCTCTTGAAAATGCCAATGTACTACTTTAAAAAACCTAGAATATATCAAATCCTTTGTAATCCATTGAATCTTTTTTAAACTATTGAAAATTCCTTAGAATTGAAAAAAAATCGAAAATCTTAAAAATGCCTTCAAATGATTGGAATCCCTTAAAATTACTAAAAAAATTTCACAAGTCCTTGTAATCTTTTAAATACTCTAAAATATTGTAAATTATTTAAAATCCGTTGAATATTTGTAAAGATCTGAAAAATTCCTCGAAATCTATTTCAAATAGCCTAAAATATGTCAAATTCTATCAAATCTTTTAAAATCCCTTGACATTTTTTAAATCTCTCTAAAATTCTTCGGAATTTTAAAAATAATTTAAAATCATTAATCTGTTAATAATTATAGGAATAGATTAAAATATCCTAAAGTATTTCAAAAGAATTCAAGAAAAATTATTATTTTATTTTTAAAAGTATCTAAAAGTGTCTTTGTGGCGGCACTGATTATTATATATATAATATATATATAATATAATATATATAATATATATAATAATACATAATTCTTGACAGTTAATTAAAAAATTTTCTTACAGGAATTCCCT
>JAAAKG020020976.1:0-20304 GCA_010014905.2 Druon quercuslanigerum | reverse complement strand
TTCCTTAAAATAAATTCCGGTAACCTGATATTCGCTATTTTAATTTTCGATCACTTGAACCATCGGAAAAATGACTGGGTGTCGCTATAGACACTGACAATCCTTACATAACCATCAACAAAAAAATAACGCATGTTCCTGGACATTTGATCGCAAATAGCACAACTCTTATTCTGTGTTTCATGTAGATTCCAGCCTGGTAGATTGAAAATTGCAGTAGCAGTAATTTTTGAAGAGAGCAACATTTCCCCCTTCCCCCGCTTAGCAACTTACTCAGCAAAGAGTACTTGATAGCACTACTCATGTAAAGTATAAGAACCCACTTTTTGCAGATCTTGTCGGCCAAATCTATAAATTTCATTGAAAAATAGAGGATTTTTTAATAACAAATGAGTTGTTATGAGAACTAACTATGATTTTGGCTGAAGTTTGTCACACCTCTTAAGGTTGATAAGGGATATATTTTCTGAAATACACTTACTTATGACGGACATATATGTTAGTTGCTATAAATAAATAATCTGTTTTTGCTATCTTTAGCGTATGGTTAAAAATTTCTTTCGGAATTTTACGAAACTTCTAGTGCATGTTTTTGCAGTTACTTGGTTCGT
Source organism: Druon quercuslanigerum (assembly GCA_010014905.2). NCBI lineage: Eukaryota > Metazoa > Arthropoda > Insecta > Hymenoptera > Cynipidae > Druon > Druon quercuslanigerum. Next base: position 19,693 of record JAAAKG020020976.1, on the reverse strand, counting down.
AAAATGAAGAAACACGGAAAAAAGTATACACGGAAAAAAGTAAATCTCCTTTTTCGTACTGTGTCAAGTGCTCAGAGTGTTGAAGGTACAGTGTAAATCGAGGAAATAAATTTTACTGGACGAGATTATAATATCTCCACTTTTCAACAGTCTTATTCGCTGAGCGAGATTTCTTTTGGTTTTTACAATATTAAGTTTATTATTATAATTACTTATTAAATAATTAATATTTTCCTAATTAAAACTTAAAGATGTATTAAGATATAATATAGTAATAATATAATATAATAAACTTCATATCCGCCGTACTAAGGAAAATATTACGTAAATGGCAGTGTCGTTTAGGTCGAATTTAACATTTTCAGTTATGAGAAAATAGAGCGAAATCACGAAGTCAGTTATGTAAGTTTTTCCTTAGTGTGGGAGATATTAATTATTACGACAGAGATTAATAAATACACTTCTAGTGCTAATAAGTTAATATACAAGGGTCCCAATTATCTTTCTTTAGGCATAGAATCTAAAGGAGATTAATACTTTTTTGCTTAAAAATGTATCCTTTTTTTAAAAAAATTTAAGTAATTCATTTTTGTTTCATAATTTATTTTTATAATTACCAAAGGAAAGGTTTCAACGGATTTTAAGAGCTTTTAATGTATTTCAAGAGATTTTACCAATTTGAAGCGATTTAAAAGAATTTTATAGGATTTCCAAAGATTTCAAGTGACCTATAGAGAAATTGGGAAAATAAGTGAAACTCCAAACATTTCTAGCGATTTCAAGTATTTATAAAATTTAATGCGACAATTTAATTTTTAAGGTTTCCAAAAGAAAGATTTCGAGGTATATTTAGCTGTTCCCAAAAATTGCAAATAGATATCAGAAAAATGTCAAGTGATTTAAAAGAATTTTGCATGATTTCTAAAGCAACATAGAAAAGATATGAAATGAAATTCTAAGGAATTTTTAGTAATTCCAAACATTTCATAGGCTTTTAGAGTATTTCAATAAATTTTATAAGACTCTAATGATTAATTGAATCTAAAACGAGAATTCTAGATCAATCTCAAAATTCTAGAGGTTTTAAATATTTGTTAGAGGACTTTATTGAATAAATTTAATTTAATTAATATTCAAGGGATATAAAATGATTTCTATATATCTAAATTTCACAGAATAAAATTTTACTGCATTCCTGATAATTTCAAGAAGTTTAAGGGATTGTAGTGTATTTTAAGGGATTTTGTTTTTTAAATCTCAAAGGATTTAAATGGAGTTCAAAGTTTTTAGTAATTTCAGCGAGAGATTTTTAAAGAACTTTAATAAATAGGTTTAGTTTAATTAATATTCAAAGAATTTCAAATAATTTCTATTTATTTTATAGGACGCTGTCGATTTCCAAAAATTTCCAGTGTATTATAACTGTTCTAGGGGATTTTACAAATTTCAAGGGATTTCAATGTTGTTCTACAGAACTTTGTCAAGGCCGAGTGATTTAGTAGCCTTAGCGCTGCTTTGTGCAGAAACGCTGCTTTTCTCGTTTCTTCGTAATTACTGATAATTATAAGACGAAGGTCCCGTTTATTTGCACTACATGTGCTGTACCCAGAGTAGTCCTGATGTTAAGAAATTGAAGATTTAGTATTCCGCGCCATCCTTCAGGGCGTGAAATATAGAGTCGCGGAACGGAAGACATAAGGTGCATGCTTTTTTTCATGTGCATAACCTTTCGTGTCTAAATATCAAGAGATCTGAGCGCATCCTACGTCAATTGAACCTCTCGAAATAAATAGAGTACTACCGGGGTGGTAAAGACGTTGGTTGCATATACTTTTTTCCTCGCCGGCAATTCGGTATACCGAATTTCCCGGATGAGACGTTTGTATCTGCTTCGGAGAGTATCCTTCATAGATGTCACATCCTAAATGCGGCACTGTGGCACGCCCAGGTACGTATAGGTCTCTCCAACGCCAAAGTGTCGTGAAGCGCTTTTATCGACGAGCTCAGATTCTTCGGGGATGCTATTAAGCTTTCCTCACTCCAAATAAGCCTTAGCTTATGCTTTCGAATTCCAGGTTTGCCGTGAAAGTACCCTTTGAAGTGGCACAGTGCGAGTGATAGTGGCTGCGCCTTTGCAGACATATCTATGGATGAGCAGGTTTTCGCGACATCCTGCTACGCCTTTCTCCGAACCGAGTTGTTTGTACATTTCTTACCACATAGGTCCGATTTTCTGTATAGCTGTGCAGATCTTATACAGTGTGTTCAGACAAATGATTGACCTGTAATCCTATGGTACAGTTAAGTTACCCACTTTTAACAGGAGTATTGAGTGCCCTTCCACCAACCACTGCGGAATAAGCTCTGCCGACTTCAGATATAAATTGAAAATGCGGGCCATATACAGTTGGGTTGAAGAAAACTTCTTCCGCTAGAAGGTCTTGCACAATTCTTTGACGATATTTATGTTATTTGAGTCTTCTTTCATGTGGATGATGAACTTCGTAGACCTCTCCACAAAATGCTTCGACCTCCTAGGTATGGGCTGGTCAGTCACGAGTTATTAGCTGGCTAACAGTTTTTGACACTTGATCGACAAAAACTAGCCGTGTATCAGAGTGTTCAGAGTCAACACGTAAATGGTACTTCAAGCTTTCAAGTCATCTGGAAAGATGTCTGCACGTCGGGGGCCAAGCAGTTAATTTCAATCGCTTCGGAAGAAACTTTATTTTTTTAATGACTCGGAAAAAATTATTTTTCACTATAAGCATCATTAATAAAAAATTTTTTATCATAGATGCCCTGTAACTTTTCCTTAATGTTTCAAAAAAATGTGCTGATCGAAAGTCGATTTTGTTTGTTATTGTCTAGCTGATCAGCGCAAAACCTAGACCAGACCAGACTCAAGGCTTTGAAAATAAGTCTTGCTTTGATATAGTGAATTTATCTTTCATTATAGAAAATAAGTGTACTACATTTAGGTTTAAGAAAAAGTAAACCTAATGAATAATTATTAATTTCTTGTTTTTATTTTTGTTTCAGGTAAGTTCCGGTTGTGATCACGTATTTCAAAAAAGATAAAGTCAACGATTTTTAATGCTTTCTATCAAGGTATTTGAGACTCAAAAAACTTATTTTTGACAACTTACATTCAGGATATAAAATTTTATGAACTTAAGACTTTAAGTATAAGTTAAATATAAACTTTATTAGAAAAGCCTTAGATGTAAAAATTCCAAAATAAGCTTTTTGCTAAATTGATGTTTTTAAATTTATATATCAATCAAGGAGGGAGATTTGCGTAATTAAACAACGACTAGCTAGTGCATTCACATTAAAGGGATCTCTTGATCGTCTGTGAGGTAAGGTAAGTGGGATTATATGTTTGTAATAATGCTTATTTTTCCACTGTTGAATCATTATACAGGCCTACAAAAAAGTGGCCTGCACGAGACAAGGCTAACCTTATGGATTTCGAGCCGCTGAATCCGAATTTGGCCTCAGAATTTCTCCTACACGTCACAGTTTTCCCCTAGTTGCAAAAAGTGGGGAAAAGCCTAGGGATTTCTGTCTACACAGGTTATACCAAAAGTTTGTCTGTACTAGAGAAGTGAATAGGCTATCCTTATGGATGTTGAGCCGTTGAATCCGAATCTGGCCTTAGAATTTCTCTTAAAAGTCTTAGTTTTCCCCTAGATGCAGAAAATAAGTGAAAACCTAAGGATCATTCGCACATTATCTTGATAATAGCAGGATGCGCAAAAATAGACACATCGGTGTTATATTCCTTAGTAACACGATTAGTGGAGACTTCATTTTTGCACAGAAATTCTCTTTTGTGCCTTCTGTTTCCCCTAGCTTAGGTAATTCTAGGGAAATTGAAGATATTTCAGTAAAAAAGGAACGAATTCATATTTCAGTCGTACTGTTCAAAGTAAAGTTTCTAATAAATGTCTCACTTGTAATTATATTTTAAATTAAGTATCGTTCAAAAAATAATTTTCTTAGATTGAAAGAATGTTAAGCGCAGCAGTTTTCTTTAGTCATAAATAAACAATTTTAAATGAAAGAATTCATCCTTTATAAATATGAGAATTTTTTAAGTTCTTTGTTTTTAAAATAGTTCAAATTAGAAATGCAAGGTGTGAAGGCTAGTGAACGCAACAGAGTGTGTATAGTCGTCCCAAGAAATCGGTCGAATTAGAAAAAGGGGATGCACTTCATTGTATGAATTACTTAATATTCTTTTATTTTTATCCCTTTTTTCTTGCCAAAATTGAACTGATGTATTTAAACAAATTTATTGGACAAAGGTTTTTCAGAAAAAACAAAAAATTATCTATTGATAAAAACTATCATCGTTTTTTACCAGCTTATTAATTTAGTATTTTTATACCTCGTTATAATCACGTCCCACATGATAAGAAAATTCTTCTGCAAAGAAATCTTATTTGTTCTTTGAAATTGCCTAAAATTATTTGGACGAGACCGACATACCATTTCATTGCTATGCTTGCATGAGAGAATAATGTAAGCTGTCTTTTGATACAATTCGATAACTTCAATCTTTGTCAAAACATAAGTAAAATAATGAATTGTATTTTTATTTTAGATATCTTCACACCTTACAAAAAATTCTATGAGGCAGTCAATTTCTTTCCGTACAGCGATTCTAACTTTACACTCTCGGGAACTTAGGGTTAGTCAATTTATGAATTTTATCTTCAGATAAATCTGATGTTATCTATAGATGAAGTCAGAAGTTGAAAGTTTTTCAGAATGAAAAAAACAAAATAGCACCTGACCTTATTTATATTATGTTTTGGATCTTTCTAATTTTTATCTGTTGTACTTTTTTTTCATTTAAAATTGCCACTAAAATTGAAAACTTTCTAAAAATAAATTGCTTTGAATAAAACTATGCAAATATGTCAGTTTTGTTACAAAATAATTTCTTTGTAACTCTGGAAATTGCAAAAATTTTTTGTAATGAATAATGAAATGGTCAAAAACCAAATTAAAAAAAAAACTAACTAGAATATCGAAAACATCCCCAAGATATTCGTCATCTATACGGAAATGTTAGTGGCGATTGAGCTAAGCATGATTCTAAGAGAATATTGTTATAAATAATAAAGAATTGTTCAAACAACTATTTTTATTAAATGAAATTGAGTATTGTCTCGATCTAACTAGAAAGTTGAAAGAAAGGTAAAAATAGGAAAGAACCCTGACTTGCTGACTATATTTTAAGAGAAATTTGTTAAAAACAATAATAATAAATTGTTGCAAAAATTTAGTTCACCATCTTCTTATCAGTATAATATAGTATTTCATGTATTAAAATCAATTTGCGTAAAAAAGAACGCGAAAAGACACAAATTAGCGCCAAAAAACTACAAGTACCCAATTTTTCACTTATGGGGTTTTTGGGACCCTATAAAGCAGACCTGAGGGGGTTTACTGTAAACAGTTTTTTTACCCGTATTCTGTGAATAATTGTGAAGATACATTTATAAGGTAAACATAAAATTGACTACTCTGACTGGCGTTGAAGGTATTTTATCGCGTCTGTCACGTGGTATACATACATTCCTTATTCTAATATTTCTGATGGTTTTTCGTCTTATCACATGTATGAAGAAGCAGACGATTTTTATTATCATACAGCAGTGAATATGATTTGGATGTCTCATATACTGTTAACGAAATCATTGAAGAAAATATGAAGAACCTCATCGGGAACCTGCTGCTTGCAATAGAATTTTGCGTTCACTTTTGCGGTAAGTCTACCTTATATAGTATACTTTCTTATGTAAATATTTGAAATATTACATATTCTTGAAATTAAAAATGTTGCTTCAGGAGAGCTGTAGTATGTTTACTATGTCAATTCTATTAAATCTTGCTCTGTTTCGATGAAAACAAATTTGATTGTATCTACTTGAAAATTAGACGCAACAAAAATTCATTTCTAGTTTTTCTGAGACTGCCCTGCCGTGAGCAGTCTCAGCATAAAAATATTTTTATTTTTCTCAAAAAACGTTTTTTCCTAATTTCACAAAATGGTGGGGTGATGTGAACCGCCACTAATCCCTACGATGGCACACTTCCTGAAACTTAACATAGTTGGCACACCTGGGTCTTTTTGACCCCAAACAAAAAAGACTTACCACAAAGAGCTAATTGATTATTTTGAGTAGCTGATTTTTTTTATACTTTTGGATAGTAACTTTAAAGAATTATGCGGATTATTTGGTTCAAAATTTATTTTAAATATGAGAAAAAGGTGGTAGAAGTTAAAGAATAGAAAAAATGACATTTTTGGGGGGTTTTGAGGGAACACTTACGTTCATTAAAAACAATAAATATGCGCATTAAAAAAATAATAAACGATAAAAGCTTTATCTGAATGGTTTCCATCATCCCGCCAAGAATGTTTCACATTCTCCCACTTTACCCCATTTATTTAGTTTACTTAGAAATATCTCGATCCAAATACTAATGAAGACATTTTAAAAAAAGGAAATATCTAGATTACGACGAGGATTTAATACATTTAAAAATGTTTTCTTTAACAAATTTTATGAACAAAACTCCACTATATCCCTTTTTTAAAATCTTTTTGCACTCTGATCTCTCTATATTTGATTTTTTCGAGAAAACGAATTTTTTAAAATTATAAACAAATATTTCCAATATGGCCGTTTATGGAGCGACACATGCGCTTATGTAAGACATGGAAGAACTAAAATCGCAAGCGGCCGTGCGAGTGGGATATTTTAATTTGAAATATTGCCGTGATTATTGTCATAATAGGCAATGATACGGAGATAATCGGGGAGTTCTCTTTGGAGAGAGTGAGACGGCTCTCGGAAGATAGAAAGAGAGGTAATGGAGGAATGGTCACGGACCTTTTTGTCCAGAGGCAAGTTCGCCCTGACGGGAGCAACCCTGTATTTCTCTTAAGATAGAAAGAGAGGGAGGAATTGGTTCTAGGGAGTTCCACGAGAGGGAGTAAGAAAAAGTCGTTGCCAGGGCCACGTAAAGGCTGGTTCAATCTAGTTTCCAAGACTATCTCGAAAGATAGAAAGAGAGGGAGTGAAAAAATGGTCGCTCTTCCTTGCGGACACCGGTGGTTTTGGTCTTGACCAAGGTGGCGTTGTGTTTGGCCAGGAATTGGTCCAGTCGGGCCATGCTTTTGGGTTCTTCCTTCCGGCTGGTAGGACCCAGGACAGCCGGGTGTTTTCATCAAATATTTCCATGCTTGGAGCCCGCCCATGGTCTAAAAAAAAGAAAAAAAAATGGAGGGTTAGGATCCAGCTGAATACAGCTGGGATGCCAGCCGTATCAGCGGAGCGGATGAGCTGGGATGCCAGCCGATCCGTACGCGAACCATGCAGGGTTGCCCAGAGCGGATGTCCAGCCGTAGGAGTGAGAGAGAGAGGGGGAACAAGTTTTTGGTTGAACTGTGTTTCGGAATAAGTTTGGCCTAGCCCGAGCGGTAATCCGGCCCGGGGATGTTGTTTACAGCTAACAGCGGATGTCCAGCCGTTAACCTTATTGATCAGAGCGGTATTCCAGCTCTGATCGTTCTGCTGTTTCGTTGTGGAGCGCGCCTTTTTAAACCTGCTGTGCCGCATAAGAGTTGGCCAGAGTGGAAAAGAATCGAGTGGTGGGAGATGCGCGCACTTGAGTTTGAATGACGGGAGATGGCGTTTCGCTCTCTCTCTCTCTTCTTTCTCTCACTTTTTAGAGTCGAATACTCTAAAATCTAAAACGTAGTATGCGAGAAGGAATCTCGAACTATGCAAGTCGCGTATAACATATCGTTAATTTATATACAACATTATTAGTAAATGGAATTTAAAAAAATAATTTTGAAAAACCATCCAGCTGGAAATTAGTTGTCTGCTCCAATCGGCTCATTTTTTATGTTTGTGTTTGTTCATTTTCGATTAAAAATGCATTCAAAAAACAAGAAGGGGAATTCCGTAAAAAAAATTTTCACTTCAAATGTTGAAACAAAAGTTTTGCACCATTACTGTGTTAAAAATATTTTTTTTTAGTTGTAGATTCATCATTTAAGTAAAAATTGAATTTCTTTATTTAAAAATATAACTATTCTGTTAACTATTCGTTTTTTTACGTTAAAAAGAAATTTTTTTGACTTAAAATTTAACTAATCAATTTTTTGTGAAAAGTAAATATTTTTGATATAAATTTAATATTTCTTGGATTACGCAGCAACTGTCTTATAAGAATTAATCTGTTTCGGTTAAAAAATAACTTTCTTTGCTGACAATTCGCATATATCGGTTGAAAATTCACCTGTTCTGAAGAAACATCTTACTTCCTACTCGAAAATTAAACAATTTGGTAGAACACTAAACTATTGGGTCGAAGATTCAATTACTTTCTTATAAATAATTTTTTTATTTAAGAACTTACAAGTGGGGTTAAAAATTCATATCTTTCGTTGAAATTTTAATTATTTAATTTTTCCGTCAAAATTTGTCTTTTTTAGTTGAAAACTCATGTCTTATGTTAAAAAGTTGTTTTTTTGGTAAAAAAAAACTAATTTTCCTCTTTAACTCTTTTGTTGAGAATTTATGTATTTAAAAACATTTGTCTTTGGTAGCAAATAATTTTGTTTTGTTTTGTTAACAATGTAAATGTTTAGATTAAAAATATCTATTTTAGTTCAGAATTCAATTATTTTATTGAAAATTCCGCTTTTTTGGGTAAATTTAACTGCGATTTAAATTAAAAAACATTGAAAATAGATTTAATGCTTTCACGACGATTCATAATGATAATAGAGATACTTTGGGTATCAATCATGTATAAAACTACGAATTTTGCCGACGTTTCGTGAACACTGCAGTTCACTTCTTCAGGGCTGACCTGAGACTGAGAAATCAGGTTATGTTGTTCTTATGTATGCTTTCTACGATGTATGTGATTGACCAGAGCTCCCCACCATGGAGACAGAACACACCTGATTGGCCACTCAAGTCTTATTTTAAAAAATCCGGGAGGTCTGAAAGCCAAATCGGATTGGTAATATAACTGTTGTCCCTATTGATGCTATTAGGCTGCTTTAAGATTATTGTAAAAACACACAATATTTTTTCAAGAAAACATAGAGAAGCAATCGAAATCTTAAAACACCCTAATAACATCAGTAAGGACAACGGTTATAATACCAATCCGATTTGGCTTTACGTCCTCCCGGATTTTTTAAAATGAGACTTGATTGGCCAATCAGGTGCGTCCTATCTCCATGATGGGGCGCTCTGGCCAATCACAGACATCGTAGAGAGTATACATAAGAACAACATAACCTGATACCTCTGTTTCAGGTCAGCCCTGAAGAAGTGAACTGTAATGTTCACGAAACGTTGGCACGATTGAAACCTGAAATATCTCTTTTATCATCATAAAAAATATTGTTTGGACTTAGGTTGAAAAGTGGGTGTGAAGGTGTGCAAAAGATCGGCTCAGAATTATAAATCACTAACACGAGTATCACAAACGACCTAGTTTAGAGGTTGTGTTACATTCCTCACAACCGGCATTGTAATTTCTAAAGTCTTGAGACTTGGTGGTTGATTGAAAAAATTATCAAAATTTCGCGATTATATTTATTTCAAAGTTCACTACATTTTCACAAACTGAATATTTTTTAAGTCGCTAGAATGGATCCCAGATCGACGTGGGCCGACAGTCACATTTGCTGTTGGAAGCTCCTATTCTGGCTTCACACCCGATCTGTCTGTCTCTCTTCAGTAAGACAACACGATAACCTTTGATGGAATTTTTTAAATTAAAAGTTCTCTTCGTGCACATTTCTGCGTTTCAAAAGGGCATCTTAAGTTCGTTCGCCAACCTCCTGCCATCAATATTTGTTATTTTAACCATGGAAAACAAAAATGGAAAATTTTAACTCCCTCAAGAAACTGCACTAGATACGATAGTCTGCGAACAAAATTATTATTTTCAGGAAGTTCAATAAAATAGTCTATAGCGTTTTTTATGACGATAATAGTTTGGTTTTTAAATGTGGAAAGTATCATTAAAAAAATCAGGTTTGTAGCTAGAAAGCGCAAAGTACGATAAAAGGTAGGAAAAGCAATGTTTTCCGATTCATAAAGGTCTACAAAACTGCCCCTAAAAATTGTTGATATCATGCATATTTTGACGGCACAATAAAATTTGAATATTTTCATCATTTATGAGAGGAGGTATTATTAGATTTATAGTGCAATAAAGTACGCGGAGTACATGTTGCCAGATTGGACGATTTATCGCAAATAAGCCGATTAGATTTAGCTCCTTATTATGTTCCGGCCAGAAAAAAATTAAAAACTCGCCCAAAAATCCCTTACGAAACATATATTGGATGATTCGTTGCTAAAGTTTGGACCACCTGGTCTAAGTTCCGTCTGGCGACCCTGGAATCGTTGTCGCCTGAAATGGAGGGCGTGTACTGTATTGAATTTGAAAAACTAATTTTAACAGAATAATCTAAAAAATTTTAAAACAATTCCAAAGATTTTCAACAATTTTATGAATTAAATCTAGGGGGTTTCAGGTAAATTGTCAAAATAATATTTAGGTTCTTCTCGAGTTTTGTTCCTGAAAAACTAAAATAAAAACTGTTTCGTTATCACCATAATGTTTATTCTTTTGTACAGATGTAAATTCTTCGCCAACGTATTATGGAGAATGTTCATCACGGCCACCGTCGCATCACCCTGACCCAGATGAAAATACTATAGTTATTAATTATAGAAACAGAGATATTGAGGTGGTTCGCAAGACATTCGGCGGTATTAGTCTACCGGTCAGATGCACCATTCTAGATGATCCAGATCATCATAAAGCTCGTGGTATTCCGACTCTCGGGAATAAACAAACAGAAAATTTTGCAACCCGTCCTCTTTACGGCGATGATCGTAAAAGATATTGTGTGGTATATGTAACAGAAGGCGGAGAAGTTTTGGGAGTTAAGGTTCCACCAACTGAGCAGGCGGCGAGTCCTGACCGATATCGTGGTAAAGGAATATGGCATAAAATTTTGTTATACCTAGAACCTAAGAAGGGTGTTTGCCAGCCGCTAGGTATGCTTCACTGTTCTAGTAAAAGTTCAGCAAAAATTCAAATAGGATACAATAATAATTCATTTTTGATGTGATAATTGAAGGTGACGTTTGGAGGGTGACTCTTCCAGGGTAACGCTTCTTCTTTTTTATCTCTCCTTCGCTTCTCCCACTAACTGAATCTTTTAATCCCCTCCTCTCTCCCTCTCTCTTTCGCTTCTTCCACTTTTTCCTCTCTCTCGTCACTATCTCACTCACTCCTCCTCATTCTCACAGCATGGTTTGATCTCGCCTAATTAGGTGACGCTTGGGGGGTAACGCTTGGAGGGTAACGCTTCCTCTTCTCTATCCCTCTTTTGCTTCTCCCACTAAATGACTCTTTCAATCCCTGTCCCTCTCTCACTTCTTCGCTTCTTCCACTTCTCTCCTCCCTATTAAAAAGGCTTGCAAATTATCCCAATGACATTTTTCATTTCGATAAAAATTAAAAATGTTATTTGCTTTTCCACATTTAAAAAAACTTTCAAAAATGGAAAACAAATTTTTTATAGATTAAGAAATATCAATCCAAATTTCTACTAGATATAACATATATTTTAAAACTGTTGTCATTAAATTTTTAAATTAGACCAAGATTCAAAGAGTTAGATCATATTTAATAATATTCATTGTTGTAGATTTTAAGAAGATTTATTAATTATCTTAATAAACTTTTTTAATTGTACGCAAATGGAAAATTTGCCAGATTAATTGCACAAAGTAAAGTTGTCTTAGAGCTTGCTTGAAAATTCTTTTTTGTAACTAATTTTCTAAAAATTAATTGTTTTGCTTTAGATTTATCTCTTTGTTTGAATGTTTAACTGTTTTATAAAAATTTCTTATTTTGTTGTTGAAAATTAACCCTTTTATTGTAGATCTACGGCTTTGTTTGAAAATTTAACTTTTTTATGAAAATCCGTTATTTTGTTTTTGAAAATTAATTATCTGTACATTTCAATATTCCAGTTCTGGTTATACATGTGTCTTCGAGTTTTTTTAACTGAAAATTTAGTTATTCCATTTTCGGTTAAAAATTATCTCTTTTTTGTGCTTCAAATTATTTTCTATAATTAAAAATTCGTTTTTTTGTTGCCCGAAGAAGATTTTTTAAAATTGAAAATGTATATATTCCATTTTTGGTAAAAAATGTTACTTTCTTATGTTAGATGCAAAGTTTACTTTTGGGTTGTAAATTCATTTATTTTGTTGAAAATTCGTTCTTTTAGTAAAAAATTCTTCTTTTGTTAGGGAATGTAAGCATCTCATTTCTAGTTCCTGATCTATCTTTATTATTTAAGGGAGTTCAAAAGTTTCTAGAAACTTGAATGGTTTTTTCAAGAACTTTAACGATAAGCTCAAATTAATTTAAATGTTTAAGTAATTTTAAATAGTTGCTATTTATTTTATTGAATTTTTAGGATTTCCAACGAAAATCTGTTAACGGACTTCAAGGGATTTTAATGGATTTCAAGAGATTCCAAGAGATTTCAAAAATTCTAAGCGATTTAAAAGAATTTTGTAGGATTTCCAAAGATTTCAAGAGACTTGTAGATAAATTGGGAAGATAATTAAAATAAAATTTTAGGGTAATTCTAGTGATTCCAAAGAGTTCAAGGGATGTCAAATATTTTCAGGGATATAAAAGCTTGCCTTTATATAAAAATTTCATAAAAAATGTCAATTTAATTTATTTTTAAGGGATTTAAAATTATTCCAACTTATGATAGTGACATTTCACGATTTCCAAAAGAAAGTTCTAAGGAATTTTAAAGGTATTCGGAAAGTTTTCAAGAGATTATGACGAATGCCAAGTCATTCAAAAGACTTTTCTATGATTTCTAAAGGAACATAGATAATATATTAAATGAAATTCCAAAGGATTTGAAGGTATTACAGTTATTTAACATCATGGTGGTCACACACTTCGGAAAATCGGGAGAACCGGGAGAAAGCCGGGACAATCTTCCACCGGGAGAAAACCGGGATAGAGCCGTTAGATAAATATTACATCGGGAGATTTCCCGTATTTCATAAGTCGCGCATTTTGGAATTCTAGAAAGTTTCCAGCCAGAAATTATATAATTTTTTAAGTGTTTAGAATTATCGATTTTCAAAGTTTCACTTCTTTAATTACGAGTAAGCAATTACCACGCTTTGAAAAGTGAAGGCGTAGTGGCTCTTTGTCTGCTCTGTTGGCCGCGGAGTGGGTGAGGAGACACTAGAAGCACCAACCTCCAAGTGGACCCCACTGGCAACATTTCCCTGTACTTGTTTGTGCATTGAAATGGCTGAGGTGCTTCCCCGAACGGGCGCCTGGATCTTCTTGGTTCGATCAAGCTTCATATTGAGGGCGTTCATATGCGTAGCCTATGAAGCAGCAAACAATTTTTCTAAGCCAGAAAGTAAAGTCGCCCCGGTCTGTTACCAGACACAGGTTAGCAGAGGAATTTGCTTAACTCTGGGAGAGGCGAGTGGGTGAGGAGACACTAGAAGCAGCAACCTCCAAGTGGACCCCGCTGGTAACATTTCCGTGTACTTGTTTGTGCATTCAAATGGCTGAGGTGCTTCCCGGAACAGGCGCCTGGATCTTCTTGGTTCGATCAAGCTTGATATTGAGGGCGTTAATACGCGTAGCCTATGAAGCAGCGAACAATTTTTCTAAGTCAGAAAGTAAAGTCACCCCGGAGCGTCATTAGACACAGGTTAGCAGAGGCATTTGCTTAACTCTGGGAGAGGCGAGTGGGTGAGGAGACACTAGAAGCACCAGCATCCAAGTGGACCCCGCTGGTAACATTTCCGTATACTTGTTTGTGCATTGAAACGTCTGAGGTGCATCCCATAATGGGCGCCTGGATCTTCTTGGTTCGATCAAGCTTCATATTGAGGGCGCTAATACGCGTAGCCTATGAAGCAGCGAGGGTTAGCAAACAGGGTTAGCAGCAGTTTAGCAGAGGAATTTGCTTAACTCTGATTCTAAGCTTCCAAGTAGCTGGATTACAGAAGTTGCTTCATAGGCTACGCGTATTAACGCCCTCAATATGAACCTTGATCGAACCAAGAAGGTCCAGGCGCCCGTTCCGGGAAGCACCTCAGCCATTTGAATGCACAAACAAGTACACGGAAATGTTACCAGCGGGGTCCACTTGGAGGTTGCTGCTTAGTGTCTCCTCACCCACTCCGCGGCCAACAGAGCAGGCAAAGAGCCACTGCGCCTTCACTTTTCAAGGCGTGATAATTGCTTAAACATGTTTCGAAATGATTTTAAAATTGCAAATATTTTTTTCAAGGTGATCCGAGCTTTCTCAATCCTGACAAATCAAAATTTTACATCACTTATTTCGGCTTCGACTTCGAGGTGCATCATGTTCCTGAGAAACCATTTCTACCGTTGGATGTAAATCTTTTCCCTAAAAATGGAAATGACTATGCTTACGATTTAAGATATATTAACTCACATCTGATTAAACCCCTGCAGATCAAATTTTCTGGTATACGCTTTTTTGCGATATGTAGTACTGGAAACCCAGTTTATAATCGTGAAATAATTGTATGTAAAGCAGCTCATCTTCATCTAAAGGATATTCCTGTGCAGCTTCAAAACCTGCTCCCTAAACATCTGCAAAAAGAGCTGCGCGCTCTCCAGCAGACCCGTCACTCGGGTTAGCAATGCAAATTAATGTAAACTATGTAAAATTGTTGGGATATAAATTCCGAAATAAAATCATAATTAAAAAAATATCAGGCTTACTTACTTAAAGGATAAATTCCTTTTTTACATTCTCATTATTTATGATTGAGAAAGTACTAAAATTTGTCGATATCTGTCACCACAGTTTTTCAATGGATCTCCACGTTTTGAAATACCCTAAAGCCGAAAATAAAGTCTGGGCGATGACGTCTTTCTTTTTTGTTTGTTCGTAAACACGAAAACTTTCGGAAAAATGAAAGGATCAAATCGAGATTTGGCACACTTTTTTTATGTCCTAAAAGAAAGAGCGACTTCGTTAATCATTCATTTGGGATAAAAATTCAAAAAGTTACAGCTTTTTCAAGATTTTTAGGACCCTTTTTACGATTTAAAAATTTTTTCTTTGAAAAATTTATTGACCGGAACATGATTTTTAAGATCATTAAGTTAACTTACATTAAGTCATCATTTATTATTAAATTTTTATTATTTTTCATTAGGAGAAAAACTTTTTGCAATTTTTTGCTCTGAGGTGTTTTTCGCTGACTTAAGTTTGATAATCGAACATGGAACAGGATTTTTTTAATGAATTATAATTAAAATTAAAAAAAAAAGAAATTGAAATAATCCCTGTTCTAAGTCAGAATTTTCAAAATTAGAAATTTCCTTCTTCCAAATTTTTTATAAGGATAGTACTTCATGTATTTCTTAGAGTAGAAGTAGTATTTCAGAAAAGAAATATTGGTAACTTATAATAAAAAATTTTGTTACATAGTTCGTTGCGAATTCATCACTTCTTGAATAAAAATTCAAATACTTTGCTGAAAACCAATTTTCGTAACTAGCAATTCAAGTATTCCAGGATAAAATTTAACTCAGTCACTGAAAATACTTTTTTTATGAAGAATTATAATTTTATTAGAAAATGATTCTATTCTTTTCTACTATACTAATATCCATTTAATATATTTTTTCCTTTTATAAATTAAATTATTTGTTTGAAAATTTATGTTTATTGTAAAAAAATATGCCTTGTTTTGTAGAAAACTATTCTTTATGGCTGATAATTCATCTTTTTGGTATAAAATGTAACTGTTATATTTGAAAATTTATAATTTTGGTTAAAAATTTAACTGTCCATTTAGTTTGGACATTGTTCTTCTCTAGTTTTATAATTTATCATTTGTTTTATCTTTTATCATTTATTCTTTCAGATGAAAATTCATCTTTTAGGTTGTAAATAAAATTTCTTGGTTGAAAGTTCAACTCTTTTGATACAATTTTTTTTTAAGAATCGTCAATTTGATTAAAAAATCATCTCTGGTTGAAAATGAAACTACTTTGTTGAAAATCAGGTTTTTTAAACTGTAACTTTAACTGTTCTAGTAGAAAATTAAAATGTTTGGTTTTGAAATCCGTTTTTGTTCTTGTTGTTGTTAAGAATGAGATTCCTAAAAGTAAACTTAACCATTCTATTTTTGGTTGAAAATGTATCTTTTTTGGATGAAAATTCAACTATTTGTGTAAAAATTGATATTTTTTATTTAAAAATGAAACTAGCAATATGAAAACTTATGAGCGTTGTGAAAAATTGACCTTTTTTGAAGAAAATTAATTTTTATGATTGAAAATTCATCTTTTTGGTTTATAATTTAACTATTCCAGTTGAAGATTCATCATTACAGTTGAAAATTCATCAGTTTGGTTCAAAATTAATTTCTTCAGCTGGAAATTTGAATATTTATTCTTGGTTGCAAATAGAAAAAGTAAAAACATTTTCGCGGTTGTACACACACATTTCTAGTTTTCCAAAGAAAATTGCAAGTATTTGAGGAAGCGCGGATTTATAAAAAATACATCTTTTATAAGGCTCTAAATAAATCATTTTAAGAAAATCGTACCTGATTATTGATAATATTCATTTCGAACAATTGCTATGAACAATGAAGCTAAGGGTTTCCAAATAAAAAAGAGCAATATTTTAACAAAAATGCGCGGAGAGAGGTTTTTATTTTATCTGTTCTGTCTAAATATCATTTGTTTGTAATACTTTAAACTGAAAACGGTTTATCATATGAAAAAAGTGCGAAAGTAAAAAGTCTTTTGTGCTTAGTGATGCTAAAAATCTTGTTCTAAATTTCTTTGTCAATAAATAATATAATTTTTTTAAAAAGAATTTCAGAAATACTAACTTGGATTTTGAAAATATCACCAAGATAATTGTAATGCATACGGAAATGTTAGTGTCGATTGGACTCACTATTATTCTAAGAGAATATTGTTATAAATATTAAAGAATTCTTTAAACAATTTTTTTTCATAAGTGAAATTGATTATTGTCTCGTTATATCTAAAAAGTTGAAAAAATTTTAAAAATTAAGAAAAAACCGTGACTTTCTGATTATATTCTAAGAGAATATTGCTACAAAAATAATAAATTGTTACAAAAATGCTGTTAAACATTTTAGTATCAGTAGAAAGTGTCATTTCATGTATTATAATAATTAGTTTTTATAACAAAGAACTTTTTATTTAAAAATTGACTATTTTTCAACGGAGTTTCTACATACACAGAAAAGGATCAGCGCAGTCAGTGGAGGCAGAGTGGGGGAAGCTCCTGTTGCATGCTCGGGGCTCGCGCTGGAAATAAATTAAGGTGTTTAAATTGCAGACAGATTTAATATCTCAGGAACAAATTGATGCATCAAGATGTTCTTTTTTTTAATTTGGACTAGCTTTCCCTGCTGATTAAAAATACACACATACTTGTATACATATTTTGAATTAAAGCCTAAATCATTTTAAACTTTACCAAATATGTTAGTTTGGAAAATAATGTAAATCCTAAAAATATTTAAAAAAATGTTAACAAAATGTAGATTTTCGAAGATTTCGAGGAAACTTTTTTTTACGTTTCTTCGCTATATTCACTATATATCAACTACATATACATTTTTCACCTGGAGTTTCATAAATTATGAAAGACTCATAGAATATTATTTTTTTCTTCAGATTCGAAGGAAAATGTAAGCGAGTGTTTTTATTCTTCTTTAACAAGATTTCAAAACGTTTTAAAAGAGTTCTTGAATTTTCCAAAAATGATATGGAAATTTTTATGATAATGTTTTCAGTTGGGAAAATATTTGAAAAATAAGTTAAAATTTTAAAAGGATTCGAAAAATTGAAAAAAGCAGTTTATTTAAGATTTCCTAAAAAAAAGTTCAACCATTTAAGTTGCAGAATCTCTCGGGGACAAAAAATTTTTTTTATTCTTGAAGAAATTAGACGATACGTATTTTTGTGACTCAACAAAAAAATGGTAACGAATTTATGCGTATTCGAATTTTTTGTTTTGTTAAAAAAAATCCCAATTTTTTCTTTAAACTTATATGACATTTGACCTAATTTTCATATATGCTTTTGACCTAGGATTTATTTTCTGATTCTCGTAGAGTTTATCGCCTTCTTCCGAAATCAGGTAGAAAATTTAGAAAATGTTTAAAATTAACAAAATGTTGTTGGTTTTTTTTAATAATCTGTGAGTTTTAAGCGTGCTAAATAACTTTTGTGACCACTAGAGTTTTTTTTTCATAAAATGAATTTTTTTCATTTTTCTTGCAAGCAACAACTGATACTCTTTTAGGATATCTTACACCATTGCTGAAGAAAATAAAAAAATTCTATTTTCATAAAGAAATAAATTCTCTTGACCACCAAACTGGTTTAGCCCGCATAAAATGTAAAAAATCTCTTTTTGATATAAGCAAAAGTTTGGTAAAAATGCTTCTAAAAAGAAGAAGGAACGGTTAGTCCCCTTTGACAGAAATTTGCCACATTTTTCTTTGCTTTCAATTTGTTTTTCAAATTTTATACCATATTTAGATTCATGATAATAGGTAAAACGCGAAGAATAAATTTGAATGCCAAACACAATGTACATTTGATATTAATAGTATTGAACATAGTATAAAATAGTAGTATAGTAGTATAGCCTAGTAGATTTTTTTGTAATCGGAGAGGAAATTTAAAGATTTAGTAAAAAAATTCATCAGTTAGGTAGAGAATGGATTTGAAAGTTTGAACTATTCCAATTTTTTTAAATTGATATTTTTAGTGAAAAATTTTAATGTTTGTTTCAAAATTCATTTATTTTGCAATTTTCTTTTCTTTTGTGTTAAATGATGGTTAGAGTGAAAGTCATAAATTAAAATAAATTTTGGCGTTTAGCGGTAATTATGAATATGTTACTTTTATTTGGCTAGGAAAATAGGAAAGCTTTACCGTAAAGAACAGTTAAATGACCTTGGTGAAAACTGCATAATATACATATTGGCTGTGAAGAAAGCGCAGGCTTATGAAAAATATATTGTTTATACAGTCTGGGAATAAATATTGGATCACCGTACAAAAAATGTCTTTAGCGTATAAAGTATGGAAGTACCTCCTTTATAGAGATTAAGAAATTATTTTGGTCATACTTTCAATATATGTATATATGTTTTTTCAAGTCAATAAATAAATAAATCCACGTTTCGACCCGTCTTTGGATCTTCTACAAGATAATAACATCATTACAAAAGTGTCTGTAAAACATAATTTTTTCTAAAATTCAATTTTTACATTTAATAATACACTTTCACGTAAAATAAATTGAGTGTATAATTTAAATCGTTACCTGTAACAAATCTTTCGATGACATTGAAAACAGAAACAAAACCAGTTTTTAAACAGAACTATTTAAAATTATTTTTTTGTGTTGTTTACACTGAGAGAAGTGTTTAGTATACACTACTAAGTCATTAGTCACAGCTACTGTACCGTTTAGTAAAATATGGACGGACTAGATATTTAGTGGAATCGA
>JAAAKG020020965.1:0-20305 GCA_010014905.2 Druon quercuslanigerum | reverse complement strand
ACCGCATGGGCCACCGAGGCTCTTCCAGAGTGCGAGGCGGGAATCGAACCCGCAAGCCGACAGAGTGGGTCCAAAGCGCAAGCTTTGGACCCACTCTCATTCATCCTGCGGTACTGGAAAATTGTACTGGATAGTTTCTCTACTCATTCTGGGTATTTGGGAATGAATCTGAGTATTCTTTTGGAAATAATACTCTTCAAAAGTAAAAAAAAAATTTTTTGTCAATAAATAAAAAAAAATAGAACCTCAACTTGAATATATGTTTTGATGAGATCATGCGAATTTTCATCAGCTTTAATTTTTTTTTAACCGTTGAAATTAGATAAAAATTGTGGTGGGAAAATCAATTTGTCCAGAGTCGTGATTTTCGTCCCACAGTGCGCCTGTTAGTATGTTCGCTGTCATTCCCCAAATTTTGAGTCATAATCTTTATATTTGTAGAAAAAAAGCCAGGGGAACCTAGCACCAATTTCTAATCGCAAATATTTTTTAAAATATTAAAAATATAAGAAAAATACTTGAAATTTTGCCTGGGAATGAAGTGCTCCCTATCATTTCCAATCAGTTTTGCTAAGTTAATTATCAACAAACTACAGTAGTCAGAAATATAAACTAATATTTGCAACGAGAAATTATCGTTCTTATTTTCGTAAGTCAGTAATTTGTCTTGACAGGCAGGTGCTTATAATTAATTGTAGAATTTCTGTGCCAACATTGTAGTGAATGGAATATTTGCTGTATCATTTTCCATTTTTACAACTAGTTTCGTTGCCTTGCAAAATTTTGATTAATTCTCCATTGAAACTAAAAGTACAATTATCAATAACTAGATTAAAAATGTAAAATTACCAGGGGTTTTACACAGGTTTTAGGTCACAATTTTTAATAAAAATATCCCTTTTTGAATAAAATACTGTATTTTGTAAGTTATCAATAATAAAAGTAGAAACTTTTAATTCATTAAAAACGTTTACTTTTTAGACTAATTTTAACACCGTTTCTCGAAATAGCTGCAGGGTCTAAAATATTATGTACTGGATATGTAGATTCCAGTATCGAGATATTTTGGCGTCGTTTGTAATCACGTCATTTGTGCATGAGAGTAATTACTCGATGCAAACACCGATTAATTAATTATTAACAAGTAATTTGAAATTGAGGACTACCGATACTAGTAAGTAACAGTTTCACGTGACAAAATATTCCAGTTTTAACTGCTTTAAATATTAATTTTCAAGAAGCTTACAAATTTCTTTTCACGCAAATTCTTTAACTCGACAATATTCTAAAAGTTATAGATATATAAATTTGTGTGCATGTGCATATGTGTGCTCTTCAATCGCTCCTCCTGTAAAATGATGCCACCGCGCATTAGGTCCCTTTCTTCAGGGACGGTCACATATATATTTCATCAGGAATTTTGGAAACCCTGTGCCATTATTTGTTCAGGGAAGTACCCTCGGTACGTAGCAAGTCATACAGTCACAACAATAAATTTGGCAACGTCGCATGTGAGTATGCATATTATTCGAAATTCGCCCATAAAACTAGAGCACGTAAAACGGATGCGAAATTGCCATAACTTCAGTTTGCTGACGTCAGTCATACATTTACGGTTTAAATAATTATTTTTTCTATTCTTATAGGCTCTGAATGATTCTTTTCGAAGCAGATATGGATTTTGGATAACATTCTATATATGTCAGAATTATTTCAGAATTTTTTTATTTTGCAATCTTTTTATACGCTACAAAAAGCGCGTCCTCTCATAAGATCACATGTTATTTTCAATAATTAAACTTTCGTTTATAAAGCTCCAAAATTTTAACTAGAGCTTCAGTGCATTTTAATACAACTGTAATCGAAATATCAAACGATTCTTATTAGTAATTCTATTACCGAGGGCACTTCCTTAAACTATAGTCTGGAGAGCATGAACAATAATCGCAAAAGAAGTAAAAAAAATTTAAACTGTGAATTTTTTGCTAAAAGTCGACAATTTGTAATCTTTAATTTTAAAGAATTTTTATTTTTCGATATGAGAAAAAATACATTCGTATGAGAATGCAATTTTCAAAAAGATTAAATTTCTAAAGATAATAGAACACACAGTTTTGTTTCAAACAAAACTTCATTCACAAGAATACAAAGTATCAGTAGCCATCGCCAAGATTTTTAAATGACATATATACAGTAGAATTTAGAGACCATGTTGATATTATTTATAAACTTCAAAGGCGAATACGAAGAACAAAGTAAGGTAACTAAAATTAGAACTATTTCACAATTAGGAGCCACTTGAATTATTGGTTAGTACACATGGTTTTTATCGCAGGAAAAATTAATATTGCGTTTCAACTATTCCAAGTTGAAATAGTAACATTTTTATGATAGATCATTTACAGTAAAATAGTGCTAGAAAGCTAAATGTTCTGGTTACTAAAATCGCAAAATTTGTGATACTTCAATTTAAAAAATGCAAATAGTAAAACAATCTACTATTATGTTACCCAGCAATGAGGAAGAGATTTCGAGAGGAAAAAGTAAATACTGATTAAAATACTGAGAATCTTTATGCGAAAACTTTCGAAATGATGTTAGAAATTCTCTTATTAAACTCATTTTTGTTAGACTTTAAACATTTCTCAAGTTTGCGAAATCTTTAGTAGTAGCATAAATCTCGTAAGAAGTGCTTGTAAAGATTATAAAGAAAATGGTATTGAAATAAACAAAACATACATTTATTATTTAACGCAGCTCCTCTGCTTTAAAAACATTACATAAGTTTTCAATTTCCATACTATATTTAATAAAGCTGTCAAGTCTTGAAGGATATGATAAGATTTTAAAATGCAAAGAGACTTTAGAGCTAGAAATCAATTTTAAATTATTTTTATACTCACAATACCATCAAAGATTATTCCCGCCTGTTAATCAACTAACACAAATTCATAATAAGAAATTATCTTTAATTCTTTTTTGAACAAACTTTCCTTTTGTTTTATTGTAATATATGCTTTCTATGCAGATATCTGATTCAAGAATAAAAATCAGTTCTAGATCGAAAAATCCTTAATTGTATATCTTCTTCAAAATACATTTAACTGTAAATCACAATATTAAGAGATTTCAAATACATTGGAACCTGGATTTAGTGACCGTTCATTTAATGCTTCCGAGAATGAACGCCGCACGTAGGGGAAAGGTGAGAAGTGCTGAGGGGAATGTTCTGAACTCACTCAAGCCGGCCTAACCAGGTGCGTTCCGGTAAGGCGCTGTGCCCTAAGGGCCTACCTCTGTAACTGCGCGACGACGTTTCGACATTTTACTCGAAGTCGAAGGAACACGCAAAAATTCAAGATGGCGAGCTCACGTCGAGCAATAGTGGGTCTCCGAAGCTGATCGGACTGATCGGATTATTACATGCGATCAGACATTAATAAGAGAGAGAGAGAGAGAGAGAGAGAGAGAGAGAGAGTATGATTATTTCAAAACAAAAAGACCTGTCATTGGAACACAAGCAGATCGTATCTGCCTATCTCACATGATAGAAACAGAGGTCCGATCAAGTTCAGGCATCGAATTCCAAACCTCCAGCTGTCAAGTGTTGACGTAACAATGGTGAAAACTGTGATTTTTGTGGACAGTTAATCTAATACATATTTGTAAAATTGCGTGATTTTCTGAGAAATATGTAACTTCTTCGTATGGCCGGTTAGGAATCTGCGTCGCCTGCATTGTGCGATTACGCAGTAGTGCGTACTTTCTACTTGAAGTTTTGAAGTGCAGTGTTCTAGTAAAAATATATATTATTTAAGAGCAAGCTCATTTTTTAAAACTACATACTCAATGGCCCGCAAACGTTTTAAGTACCCCCGCGAGTACCTGCAAACTATCCTTAAAACCAAAAATGTCAATTCTTCATGAAATGGACCTTTTGAGCACCGTATTCTGGACTTTCATTACTTAAAATTATTAATATTGGTCAAGTGGAATATTTATTATCATCCGCGAATTAATTTTTAATTTTTTAAACTGATGGCATTTTTTTAAAATATTTTTTTTCGAAAAATTGTTTTCTTCACCTTAAAAATATTATTATTAGTCTAGTAGAATATTTAATAACATTGATTTATTAATTTTTAATTCTTTAAACAAATGGAATTTGTTTAAATAATTTTTTGTTCAAAATTGGTTTTTTCCCTAAAAATTATTATTATTGGTCTAGTGAAATATTTATTAACATTAGCAATTTAAGTCACTTCATGGAAATAAACTGCCAGTTTAACGAATTAAAGAGAAAAAACACGTTTTTACACAAATGGGATTTGTGTAAATAATTAACAACTGACTAACCAATGTTGTTAAATATTACACTAAATATGTAAATATTTCACTAGACCAATAGTAATAATTGTTCCTCAAGATTTTAGCTTCTTTAAATTATTTTGTACTATTTTCTAGCTTCTATTACCTCCATAAAGTTCCGAAAAATTATTTTTGAAATAGTCAAGCGATTATTCTTGAATTAATTAACATAAAAACATTCTTCGAAAAGTATTAAACATATTTTATAACTTTTACACTTCAATTGTATCTCCTAGCTTTATTCTTTGATTATTATTATTTCTTTAAATATTAATTTTGTTTGGCACTTCTAACCTCGACTAAAAACTGTATTTCTCGTGAACCAATTCAAATCCTTTAATTGATATATATTCAAAATTCAAATACGTCCAATTTCAACTATGTCCACTTCTATAGAATTTACTGTTTTTCTTTGAGAGAATGGATCATAGAAGTATTACTTTATCATCATGTATTTAAAAACGTAAAATACCAATACTTTAATCAAATTTAAGCAAAAAATGTGCATAATTTTTATTTTTTTACACAAATGTAGAGTGACGCACCTTCTAAATTTTATCCTGCTTAGCACTATCATATTAACAGGGTTTGATTTCAAAAATTTTTTCCTATATAAATGATTTTTAAGGTAATATTGTGTATTCCTTAAAAAAACAGGTATCACTAATAACTATTATTGGATAAATGTGAAACACCTTAAGTCATCTATTATTCTTATTATTCAGGGTTGAGACCCTGCAATCGCAGGGCAGTGACAAAAGGTTATGTGTAGAAGTCTCATTATCCTATCCAGTCTGTGATACCCGAAGTTTCCGTGTCCTATAAACATTTCTGTTCGGACCTTGACTTCATTCCTCCCGAAAATGAGTCTTTCGCTCGGTGAGAGTTTAGCTTTGAGCCCAAGAGTGTTTTAACCTATCTGCAGCCAGAAATCAAACCCCACTCATTCTAATCTTCCTCAGTTCGCCAACTGTTAATATCTTCAGTAACTACCCTACTGGAAAAACCTACAACTGGCTCGGCTCCATAAAATCTTTCTTTTGCTGCTAGCTTTGCTAGCCTATCCGATATATCATTTCCCTTGATGGCGCTGTGTCTAGGGATCGAAATCAGAGTGAGTCGGTTTTCTGTCGCTAGTTTATTCAATGCCTCAAAGCACTCATATACGAGTAGCGACATAGTCGTTGTTCCATTCAGGACCATTATAGCAGCTTTCCTTTGCCTTATAGGCGCACTGGAGCATGACAATAATCTCAGATTGTAGAACTGTTGCATAGGACCCCATCGCAATTGTGAAACCCATTCCATTTCTTCTGCGACATACACCTGCTCCTGCGTACTCCTTGTTTCTGAAGCAATCAGTAAACCAGTTGTCTCCATCACTGGGCAAGTGTGCCTCGCTGTAAGCCTATTCCTCTTTCGTGGATAGCCTATCTCGATACTTCTTGTAGAAGAGGAAGCGACGATTTGATATTTTGTCCCTGAGCATGCTCAGTGTTGGCCTCCTCGCGATGTCGATTGGTATCCGCACTACTGTCGAGATGCTGCAATCGTTTACAATATTTAATCTCTAGGTCGTCTTCGTAGCTACGGCCTTCATGGTGAGATAGATGGGCTCTAAAACCTGTTAGTGCTCCCAGAGTAATCGTGGTTGTCGAATTAGAGGCACCAGTGATGCCTCTCAGAATCAGTTCCTTGGTCGCTGTCAGTCGAGACTTCACCGTGGACAGTTCAACCCTGCTCCACCAGACCACCGCTAAATAGGTTAGCCTGGGTCGCAGGATCCCTGTATATATCCACATCTCCAGTTTCAAGCCCCAGCTTTTCCCTATGGCTCTCTTACAGAGCCAAAGAGTCTCTACGAGCTTCTTGCTCTTGTCTCCAGTTGCTGTCTTACCAGGTTCAGTGTACTCTTTGTTCCCCACTTAAACCTTCTGGTTAATACAAACACCTCTCTGCGGACATCCCGAATCAACGGTTCCACATAAAGTGGTATAACCCTTATTCGTGGTTAGTTTCCGATTGACCAGCATGTGGCAGGTTCATTCCATGACTGCAATAGTCACACCGTGTGCGATCACGGGCGCCTGATCACCTCTCCAAAGGTGTAGGTAAAGGCTCCTTCGATGTCCATAACGGTTCCAATCGCGAAGCCTTCCTGCTTCAGTTGTCCTTCGATTAGGTTAAATGATGCGCTTAAGGCCATCGTAGTCGACTGACAAGCCCTATAGATGTGTTGTTGCTTGTGATGTGGCCTACTTGACAAGACCTTATCGCGGATGTATCTGTCCACGAGTCATTCCACTGTTTTTAGTAGTAAAGATGTGAGGCTAATGGATCTGAAATGCTTGGCTGAAATATAACTGACCCTGCCTGTCTTCGGAATAAAGACTACTCTCGTACCCCTTCAATCCTGTTGGTACATAACCCAACATCAAAGTAGTTTCTTGAGACAAGAAATTTTTTATATTTTTAAAATGCATTTTTAAGGGCCCTATAACGGCAACATATAATAATTAACAATTTTGAAATGCAAAGTTTATCACTGTCGCATTTCTAAGTTATTTTGAAATGACCCATATACCCGTAGTAAGTGACAGATTTTATACATGCACTTTATTAGGAAAAGTAATGCAATGATCTGCAGATTAGACAGTTCGGATTTAATAGAATCGTTATACGTGATTGTGTCTATTATTAGATAATATCTTTCCATCTATATGCAACACTCAATATATGTAATGGAGTGCTTCCAGCCTTTAACTATGATCAAGTTTCCATTATACTCTGCATGCTTATACAAATACCGGAGCAAGCAGAAATTTCCATCGATGAATAAACCTTCTCCCATCAAACCTTTACTATTTTTATATCAATTAACATTGTTTCAACCTTCTCAAAATTGTACGGTTGTTAAAATATCTAGGACTGAGGTTTGCACTTACTTACAAAATAAAAGGTAAATATGTATTTATTTTGTATCCAAATGCAACAGTTTAGGAGGTAAGAGGCCAAAAATAGAGATAACTCAGTTTTTTTGGGGTCACCCTAATAATCAGTTAAACTAAAAAGCAGTTTCTTTAAAACATGCTTTTTTTATTTTATCACATAGTGCGAATTTAAGTCAAGGTTTATTTCACGAGACATACTGAAATATATCAGCAACTAATGATCAAATTTATCAAAGTAGTATACGTCTTCTAATTATAAATTCGACCATTTCAAGAATTTAAACCACATACGAAGTGTTAAACTGAGCCAATACACATGTTGTTATTTAGTTGCGAACCTACTGCATTTGAGCCAACTGTGCCAGAAATTATTATCAGATTACTCGAAGCATATACATGTTACATATAAATCAAATCCTCGTTGATGAAGGAATCAAAAGAAGATATTATCTGCGTTTCAAATGACTCTATCATATAACTTCGTACAACCAATAAATTAGGCAAAGAATATATTAGCTTCATATAATAAAGTTTTAAAAAATGCAATAACTTTTACATTTTAATAATAACCAGCCATTTTCGATAAAAATTCACAAAGTAGTGCATTTTGAAAATTGTATGTACGGATATTTATAGTATTAAAAGCGACGAACAATTTATCCAAATGGCTTTTTTGATAAAAAGAATATTCTCAGAGTTATAGCATTCTCAAAATTTTTTACATCAATCGAAAATCAAAATTTTAAGTCAAAAAAAGCACGATATGAAAAAAAAACAAAAGAAGAAAAACACTGCTTTCTGATAGCCCTTCAAGATTATAACAACAACTATCAATAATCATAACAACTTCTAGGATTTTCTTGAAAAATAGAAAATTCAAATTTTGATTGCACAAAAAATAATCAAAAATTCAAT
The DNA here is from genome assembly GCA_010014905.2 of Druon quercuslanigerum. Lineage (NCBI taxonomy): Eukaryota > Metazoa > Arthropoda > Insecta > Hymenoptera > Cynipidae > Druon > Druon quercuslanigerum. Next base: position 12,071 of record JAAAKG020020965.1, on the reverse strand, counting down.
TTTTTGGTAAAACTATGCAGGATACGAAAAAAGATGAATTAACAAAAATCGTGATACCAAAAAAGATCTACAAATTCGTTATTACTCACTTCTTGATAGGACGCGTACTTTTTCTTTTATTCGTGAAAAATAACATTGAAAATAAACAAAAAAAAAGTTGTGGAAAAATAGCACAAGCTACAAAAAAATTATTTAACAAATATTTTTTGCCCGGAAAAGAGTTACAAATTTGTTATGAATTAATTTTTGATATGAGACGCAGTTTCGGTTTTACTCATATAAATGACACTAAAAATAAAAATAAAAAATTTGTGGAAAAACGACAAAAGGTACGAAAGCAAAATAATAGAAAAAGTTATTCGCCAAAAAAATAGTTACAAATTTGTAATTATTTATTAAAATCTCATCATTTATAATTGAGAAAGGATTAGAATGACCAAATGACGCAAACTACGAAAAAAAGTCTTAAAGAGAATTTACATAGTATGTGAAAAATCCTAAAAAATGTCTTTCAACCATTTTTCAATAGGATTTGTAATTTTGTTTTTATTTATCATAAGTAATATACAGAAAATCAAAAATTTCAATATTGCGCCAAAGTCACGAGGTACGTAAATAATATAATAGAAGACTTTTAGGAAATTTCGCTTTATCCATAAAAAATAATATGAAAACAAAAATCCCATTCTTATAATAACAACGCGAGATAGATAAAAATGTCTGAATAAAGGATTGCAGTTTTTTTAATTAATTTTAAGGTGGTTCTGAAAATATGCATTTACAAATGTCTGTCAAAATCGAGCGCACATCACGAGTATCACGATGAGAATGTGTACCTCAAAGCCTACAGAGCTTTGACCAACTTAATATTTACCTATGGTTGATCAAGTAGAAGATGCAGAATATGAAGACGTACATCAATACTGCGAAACAGATCTTTTTGATAAAGTTTCATTCAAGCATTCTAAATGCAAAGTGTAAAAATCCGAGCGCGAAGCGCGAGAAAACTGTTCACCGAGCGCTAAGCACGGCATTCAACAGACGCGCGCTGTAGGCGCGCTCAAACTTGGGAGCGATGAGAATGTGCCTGCAAAGCGGGCAGATTTTATTTCTTTTTCAATCATTGAAAGAACAAATAACGATTAATGGCTATAACTTTTAACTGAACTTTGTTTTCTAAAGTTTCCAATCATTATTATTTTGAAAAAGTAAACAAACGTAATAATACGTGTAATTACTGTTGTGATAATAATGAAACTGCATTGGGACCTTTTTGACTGTATAGTGTTTTGAATTTATATTATTATTACTATAAATAAACATTAAAAGCAGTGAGTAAAAGTATTAAAAATCTTTTCATAATATCAATTTCTGTTTTAAAACCTTTTGGGTTACATATCTTTTAAATCTTGTTGTGCACTTTCTTAAAATCATCGTATGAAGCTAATATACCATTTGTCTAGAATTTATGTGTAATTGCGTATTTCACTTTTATCGATTTCATTATACTTTTAATTACTAAATATTTACAAAAGAAAAACTACCCGATTTTAAATTCTCTCTTTAGGTTCAATCATAAGATAGTGAAAAAGTAGACCACTAAATTAAAGAAATATTTGAAAGATTTGCGGCTTAAAAGAATATTACATTCTAAACAGCTCGCTTCTCGGGTATTCCAACAATTGAGTGCGTCCAGAATACGTGATAGTTTTACGAAAGATAATCACAGGAATTTCAGACTTCTGTTTAGAAATTAATTTCTGCATATCATCTGTTTTTATTGGTATAATATAGTATATTAAAATCGCTCAAATGAAAAAAAAAATTATTTATTTGTAGCGGCACGACTCAAAAGGTTTAAACGCAGTGGAAAAAATATCAGCAAATTTTTTAAAAAAATTTCTAGATAAATACAAGTAAGTTCTCGCGAGGGTTAAACCATCGCCAAACGTGGAAAACGCATTTCCTCATTCGATGTATTAAATTGATAGTTCTGCAATTGTTATAAACAAAATAATTGTCGGATTTAAAAATGAACCAAACCATTGCATTTTTTTAAAAACTATTTTTTCAACAATTACGGAATTTATCGTTTAGCGTACATCGAGATATTTCGGAGACGATTCTATGGAAGTTTTTAGTTTTTCGATACGACTATTTGTTTTTTTAATGAATTACATAAGTTTCAAATAATCCATACCAGTGGTCAACTTCAAAGTCATCCCTTTTTTCAGGATCACCCCTTGAATAAAACCATTACCTCCCAGAATGTCTTTTTTCTACGCTTAGAGTGGACAATTTCTAAAATTTCTAATATCGCTTCTTTAACAAACACGCTACCTTCTTTAATGTCCCCTTTTTTTACCTCTGGGGCTAGGTGGTAAGGGAATGTCTCGCCCACGTAAAGGCACAAAATGCTTGACGTTATTGTGAATGGAAGTGAGAAAAGAATATTTCCAATGATGCTAGCAAGATATATAAAAATCTATTGTTGTTGTCGACAGTCGTCAAGCTGACTTCTCTGCATATAAAGATTTAGATTTTAAATTGCTTAAGGGTAAAAACAAGATCCACTTTAGAATTTTCTACGCCCTGCTTTTGAATTGCATGCCTTTTCCATGATTCCCTTTCCATTGGAAAATCAAGATATACTTCAACGCCTTCCAGACCATGCAATAAGTTTTATTAAATATATTTCTAGATAAAAACTTTTTGTTAAGTTTCAAGCCTAATCTGGTGTTATCGCCTAAATAATACAATTTAGAAAAGTTGGTCGGAAAGTAAATTGATGCGTAGAATACCAGAAAGACAAATCAAACTTGAGTGCTCATTTTATGATTAAAATGCTATTTTTTATTTAAAAATCTTGACAATAGTCTTTTTACACTATTCTCACTGCTTCACAGCTTGGTTTGTTATAAATCAATATATTTTCGGACCAAATTTTCTAAATTGTAATAAAAAAACTCTGGTGATGATATGAAAATGGCCTTGAAACGTAATACTATGTTTTTTTATCTGCAAATATATTTCATAAGACTTTGAAAATGGTCTGGAAATCGTCGCAGCATATCTTTTAATTTTCCAATAATATATTAAGGTAATATTTTAAACAAAAACATCTTTCACATTGAACAGAAGAGATATTTCGGGTTGCAATCGTGTACAAAAGCTACGAATTTTGCCGACATTTCATAAATATTGCAGTTCACTTCTTCAGGGCTGATTTGACATTTTACGCCAAGCTCAAGTTCCCTCCTCAACCTTAACAAAACAAGAAACAATCGCAATTAAAGATCTCAATCGAAACAAAGACATCATAATATTACCCGCAGACAAAGGAACCACAACAGTAATAATAAATAAAGAAGACTATAACATCATAATCATGGATCTTCTAACTGACGACACATACAAAAAACTGTCAAAGGACCCCACAAAAACAATAGTCAATAAAACAAAAAGACTTCACGGGCTCCCAAAAATAAAAATAAAACATTCCACTATGACCGATCGTCAGCGAAATAAACTCACCAATTTACAACCTAGCACGCTTCCTCGCCATAGAACTAAATCCTTATACAGGAAACTATCACTCACGTCCAAAACTCATTTGACTTTATCAAAAAGATACAATAGACTCACACTCAACTCGAAGACATCATAACAAACCTCAGGAGCAGCAATGGGATCCCCAATCTCACCTGTAATAGCCAACATCTTTATGCAACATCTAGAAACTAAAATCTTCAACCAATCCAAGCTTAAACCGGAATTCTGGTTTCGTTACGTTGACGATACATTTGTCAGCTGGCGACATGGACTAGATGAACAAAATAATTTTTTGACTTCATCAATCGATTACATCCTAATATCCAGTTCACCATGGAAATTGAACAAAACGAAAACTTAACTTTCTTGGACGTAATACTTTTAAAAAGCTCCGATAACAAATTAGAACATGAAGAAGAAAAAAAATTAAAACCCCTATTCTAAAAAATTATTATTAAATTATTATTTAAAAGCAAAATTGATGTACTTATAATATATTTTTACACATCATAATTTTCTTTTAATCATTTGAATCCAGAAAAGAACACTATTTTCAAAAATCTGATATATTTTTTTATATTGTAATTTGTTCTAAGAATTTTATTTCTAATATTATCTGGAAGATTTTATACAGGCAATAAAAGCAGGAGTAGAAAGCCTCTATCCTATCTTCATTCGCCGTTTCCCATATACTATCTTTACTGTCCAGCTGTAAGATGCTCACTGGCTTAACAAAACCCATAAAAAGTATTTGAAAGGACTTTTGGGATTTAACAGTGCACCATAAGGGTACACGATATTTGCCTAGTTTGATAATGTTTTTTATCTTTAATGGTGTAATTCCACGTGTTCCAGTTATAAAAGCAGAAAGTCGTTTCGCATTGGAGTGCTCTTTTACCCTCTCACAAATATTGACAACACCGTATCTCTGTTAGCATCTTTATATGTTTTTCGACTACAATTGAATTTCAAAACCGGATACTCTATTTTAGAAAGTGGGATAAGCAAATAAATCTAGTTTTCATTTTCTTCAATGAATATAATTAAACGGACTTTAAATTAAGTAAGTCATAAACGAGTCTAGAGTTTTTAATAGTTATAACAATTTATTGACAGGATTCGAAAGTTATAGATTTAATTTATTATCAATTGGAAATGGACACAATGAATCAAAGGTCAATCTTTAATCCGACGAATAATGGTTTCCCAAAAAGTACTGATTTATCCTCTTTATACAAATAATTTTATTTCACATTTCAGATGCATTTCTTTATACGTTTTCATATAAAATTTTAAGAATAGAAAAGTATTATGTTCCTCCTTTTATAATTTTTTATTATCATCTTGTCCTTTCACGAAAGGGAATAAGTCAAATCAATAATTTTATATCAAGTTTCAAATGCATTCTTTCATCAACTTTTATATTAAATTCTAACAATAAAAAAAGAATCACACGACTTTTCAAGATAAAATTATATTTCTCTGAATGCAAGTTATAATGTTGGCATTTTAATTATTGACTAGTTTTAAAGGGAATAAGAAACTTGAAGGAATAAAAAGACTCAATTTTATTATAAACATGCTTTTAATTAAAAATCTTGTTTTTAGTTAGATATTTCCCTCTTCTCTTTTACTTTTCTCTATTTTATTGCAAAGCTTCACAATATTTTTTATTTACTTAGTGGCTTTAAAGATATATCTAGAGCATATTTCAGAACTTCAGAAAGTGTTTTATCCAAAAATATATTGGTTGGATCGTAAATCTCTTGCTGACTGTTTATTTTTAATTATACAAGAGAAAGTAAATACTTCGCATAATAAAAAATTTTGTTTTCTGTTATTTAATTATTCAATTTTATTAAACTGTTTTGTGTTATTTTATCAAGAAACTGTATTATTTTGTATTTTTTTCTACAAAATAATTTTTTTAATTCAATAATATTTTACACAATGCAAAGCATAATTAAGGTTGACATGTACTGCTCGCTGGCAAATTACCTTCCTCTGAATTCTGACAAGGATCTTTATTAAGTTCCGGAAAGCAAGGATGACTCGCTATAATTCATTTAACAAAATACAAGTATAATTTATCGAATTGTCTCATCACACCGAAATTCTAGATAATAGTCAACTATTTTTCATAAGCTTGGCTAATCGTGCCGAATTTTCAGGACGACTAGAAAGTAATAATTTATATTACTGAATTTTTCTGAAAACAAATTCCAAAAAAGAACTGTTTACACGTAACGAACAAATCTGGCTATTTATATCGAGATTTCGGTGCTGTACCCACAGCCTTTGAAAAACAATGTTTAAGAATACAGAAAATACAATTCGACTTCCAAAAACATTGTTTTTTCTCGAATGTTAAGTTGTTCATATGATTTTCAATAAATAAAATAAATTTATATAAGAGGCTTTGGAGTAAAACAAATTTTTGTTAAAATTTTCATAAAATTTCCGTGAAAATCTTTAAAATAAAAGTTTTAATTCTGTTACTAAACTTATTTTTCTTGATCATTAATGACTCGCAAATCTTTGGGATAACATAGATTGATTGAAATACTTATACATATCTGATTTGTAAAACTCGAATTATTTAAACAATTTTTTTAAACCATCGGAATAAAATAAATACCTTAGAATAAAATAAATACTTATTTAAAATGCAAGCATACTACACATATAGTTATTTTAATGGAAAATTTACTCAGAACAGTTTTTTGTACAAAGAAGCTCTTGAGCAATTAAAAAATATGTATTATGAAAAATCTTTTTTGTAAGCAAATTATTGCAATTATTATTATTTATTTTATTTTATTATTTACTTCATTTTTTATATATTATTATTAGTTATTATTCCTAATTATGTTCGATGTACTAACAACTTGACGGGTAAATTAATATTATATTTTTACTAATCTCTTTAAAACTTTTTTTGTACTAATGTATAAAAAGTTTTATTAAAGCCTTCAAAAGAAAAGAAACTTGCCAGTTCAAACAAAATTATATTTGTTCCATATTTCACAATGATTATTCCTTCTCTAAAACAAAAATACTTTACACGCAAAGAGAGCACCCAATTACGCTAAATGAGAAAGGAAACACGGCATGTTATAAAATAATAAATAAAGTACAATACAATTATTATAAAAAAATTACCTTCCAAATTTCGCTACGCCTGATAATGAATTCTTAAAAGCGCATCTTCTTCGGTCAATATGCCGAAACTCGCGGTAAAAAAGCTAGATCTATATTGTGCATGGTTCTATATTCTAGGCTGAACTTTTTTATCAGAGGCACGGCAAAACACTGGATGCTATATAGAGCGCCGGCGTAATGTATTTCTGGAGAAGATCACGGTCGGGGGGGACTTCACGTGTAGTGCCATTCGATTGATGAAGTGAATTGGGATGAAGGAACTTTGACCGAGGAAAGAGAAATACTTTGATAACTGTTTCGAACTTGTTTGAAACTGCAACTGATCTGAAGTGGAGAGAAACGAAAGCGCACGCTTCGCGCGAGACTCAGCCGTTTACTGAAGCTGAGAGAGAATGAGAAATAGAGGGAGTTTCTGTGCAAAAGAAAGGCAGAACTAGTTGGGGGTGGGGACAAATAGTAGGAGCGAGAGAGAAAATCCAGAGAGGTCATTGCATGCCAAATCGATCCACCTGTCGAAACAACGTTGAAGCTTTATACATATCTATGAGATTAAATTTCTTTAATAACCTTTTCTCATAATTTAGAATGCTTAGAACAATTACAGTTTTATTATAAGCCTCTTGTATCAAAAAAACAATTTATATTCAGAAAATTCAAATTTAAAGTAGCACGGGTACTTCAGTTTACATTTAAAGTTAGCAAAGAGATTTAATTTCAGTGCCAGAAAAAAGAAAGTGAATGTCTAAACAAAGGATATAAATGAGTGAAAAGATTTCAAACTCACGGATTCGCAGGGCTTGTTCTCATTTATCAAGCCGAACTTATCTTCATCAATTTTGGCCAAGAGCAAGAAAAGTACTACTTGAACCACAGACGGGAGGATATATTGCATTTTTTTGCAATGTTTCTAAGGTTTTTGTGTGACTACCTGAGAATCTATTAATTTTTTTGACCAATGGATCATGTTGGGGAAGCGAAAAAGGAGGTTGGGGGTAAATAAAAAAGGTGTACGTACACTGAGAAAAATTGGTTGAGAATTTATTCTGAGATGATACTGTTACTATTTTGGTTAGTGAATGTTTCATGCGATTTAGGTACTAGAATTGAGGCATTATTGCATAAACTAGTGTGATGATAGTGTATTACAGTAATCAATTCGAAAATGGTAAAAGATGCCGTATGAAAAGCGCACGAAATCCGTCCTCTCGGGTATGCTTCTTTGTCTTTTGAAGCTATTTCATGCGTTTTTCGTAATCAAGATTGCCGTACATCGTGCGGTATGATCCCGTCTGAAATTCAGAACAGATTTTTTTCGGTTCAAATAATTTTGCCATAATTATCTCTTCACTTTCTACTTTCAATAGTCTCCTTCTTTAAGCAATAAAAACGTGCCTGAAGAAGTATTCTGTATTTTATTTGCTAGTATGTCAATAATTTGAATTTTTCCGTTATTACGGATGATATAAGTGTAAAAGAAATTTACTTTCGTTATAGTAATTAAAACATCAACTCATTCTCATAATGTAGGTTTGCTATCAACTTTTTGTCATTTAAAAGAATATTAAAAAAAAAAGTTAAACATCTGCCCACTTTTTATTCCCAGACGGAAGAATTTTACATAGTAGCAAATATTATGTATGATTTTTTCCTTTACATAGAATCTGTATTTAATTATTCCGACTGGATTGGTTAAAGCTCCTTCGGCATTAACAAACACATTTTAATCAGGTGTCTCCTGCTTCGCACTGGATTGAAGTTTGTCCCAATCCCGAATTTGGCTATATTATGTTCAACTATATTATATTAAATTAAATATACAATATACTAAATTCTGTATCTCGGTCCGGGACTGCTTCTTCACATATGTGCAAAATAAAGCAAAAAAGTTTGTCATGATTAACAGCATGAGTAACAGCTAATTTGTAGATATTTTTGAGCAATTTTTCATTATTTAGTACTTTTTTGTGGTTCAAACTAGAACCGTTGTTCAAAAAGGCTGTTTAGTGATCTCGATCTTTCTTTTCAGTCCATAAATACGTGTGCCAAAGCGCAATTCAATAGTGATAGTCAGTTTAAGGTTTCAGTGATATTGAAAAACTTATACCTATTTTAAATTTGATGACTTCTAATTTCCATTGTAAACTATTTTTTGGCGTAAATTTATGTATTAAAATCTTATTTATAAATTATTATCATTATGTACTACATTTTTATTGCAAAATTAGGCTCAATTATCTATCAAGCTATAAGCCAGAACGGCTCGCAGATTTTCGTATTTCACAATATAAACGGGAAATAAAAAATAGATATCGCATGTATCCTGAGTCGGATTTTTAGTTATCCTCTCATAATTTGTCAATAAAAATAATAAAAGTGTAAAATTAATAAAAAAAACTAATATTTAAAGAAAAAATATGTTCCTTCATTCCTGAAGCAAAAAATAACGAAAGGTGCTTTATGTATATGAATTATCTCAGTTTAAATAATAAATTAGAGCAATAATTAGTAACAGCCACTTTTTTCTATAAATAAAAAGGGATGCAAGCTTTACGCTGTGAAAAATTTCATAATTAATTTGTTCTTTATTCTAAACTTGCTCTTTATCGCCTTAACCCCGTTAACACATTTACTCCCATCAGCCCTAGAAAAAAAAGTTATACTATCTGATTGAATATTAAAAATTATAATTGAAATTCCGAAATTTAAAAAATTGACAAGAAAAATGTAGAGCAGCTAATATTAATTATAAAAATATGAAAACAAGAGGATATATATTGAAATTCAACATGTTTCTGTATAATGACAGTATTGACTCTGCGGAAGAGTGAGAAAAGCCTGACAAATTGCATAACGAGACCACGAGTCAGAACCCTCGTTATAAATTATATCGCAAGTCAAAGCTTCTCACTACTTGTATAAATTAGATTCTAAACATTTTATACTTAACACTTATGTTTCCAAAGAATCCACTTTTTGTGTAGGAGAAACCATTAAGAAGTGGATAGAAAAGCTTTTCAAGTCATAATATTCATAAATGATGAACATGTCGAGAAAGTATCAGCGATTTATCCTGTATTTTATACTTTTTAATAAGCTTAAGTTTGATTCAAATAGCACTCTTCTGCTACGATGTGAATGTTCCAATTTTAAGTTTTTTCCATCACTTATTGAAGTATATAAATTTATAAAACAATAACCCAAACCTGTTATTCAAAAACAATTTTTTATACATACGATAATTATTTTTCAATGTGTTATCAAAAATTGTATGAGCTCTAAACTGTTTCGTAAACTTTTCATAAAAACTTGTATAATGTATTTTCGATCAAAATTAAGAGGATTAATCATAAGACAGTTTTGAAAACAAAAGTTAGAAGAATCGAAGGAACCAGTAAGAGAATAGTGAAAGCAATTTAATTGCTTCAAATATGATAAACTATCAGAGAACAACATTTACATCCCGACGTTAAAACACATTTTTCAACTTAAAAATATCAATAAAGTGGTAAATAGTCCGATTATAAAACTCGCTTTAAATATTGCTAGCCATAAAAAATACTATAGTAATTTTGCTTCATAACCCAGTAACTTTTTCATTATTTAGTTCATCCTGGTATCCACATAGTAATGGTTTCCCCTACACATTTAAAGACAGAAAAGCATTTCGACTTAAAAAATCGAAATAGGGAGCATTGAGATATGTCACGTGCCGAGGGCAAAATGAAAAATATAAAGTTCAATACTCCTAGCCAATGATAGGAAAAATATGTAAGCGGAATTTTTCATCTATACCGACACTCCGCGCACTCTTATATCCTTGAATAGGACTGGAAGTGGGTAAATTTTATATTTAAATAAAAAATATAATTCGTGCGCTTATAAAAAACGTCAACCTTAAATAAATTTTCCTTGAAAAACAGTTTTTCGAAGTTCCAGTTTCAAAAATCTCCCAGTGCACAGTGCTTGAAACCAGGCATTTACAGTTCATAATAACCGTAAGAATTTAATCCTGAGAGTTTCTAAAAAAGAATTTTTTAAATCCAGCAAAAATTAGAGCCTGCAGATGATCATATAAATTTCTGGATGGTTCATTTTGGGCACAAAATTTCAGGAATTCATCCAGCTAAATGTTTTCATACGAAACTTTGTAACGACAAATTAGTTCCTTTTCTTGTGAAACGTTACACACTCTTTCAACGTTCAACTTTTTTTTTTAATTATAAAAAAGGGAGGGTCAGAAGAACGTGACGCAATATTGCATAAAGAGGTCTCGTCAATTCATGACGAACTGTGACAAAGGGTAGGGAGGGGTCAAAAATCTTAAAATACCGCGTGATGTCATGTGCGTGAATGCTCCCTTACTCGCACAAACTAGAGAAACTATTGATCCAGAGAAGAAAATTTTTGGGTTGTCACTCGAAAAAGTTTTAAACAATTTTATTCGTTTATATCTTCCATTTTGTTTACAGATTTAAAAACTAAAAAAAAATGTTATTATTGTTACAAAATATTGAAAACTTTTAATGTACAGTTTTTGCTAGTGAACAGTAACATTAAATTAATAGTTGAAAAAAATATATTTTTCGTTCAATTAAGAATTTGTTGAAAATCATAAAAAAAAACATTTTTTTAATAAAGTGCAATTGCACACTTTTTTTGGAGAAAAATTGAATTTGTTGAACACAAATTTCTTCAGCTTGATTCAAGTAAACTTGCTACTATTTTTCTTGTTAATAAGGGGCCTTACCATTAAAATCTCGAATTAGAAAAAAGTGAATTAGCGTAAATTTTAATTAATAATTACGTATAAATTTTCAAAGGAGACTAATAAGTTCTTGTATATCACGTTTACTAAATGTTCAGCTTGATTTGCAGTGAAATTGAGAAAAACATTTCTTACAGAGAAAACATGATTTAACTAAAATTTGTCTCCTAAGATCCCTTTTACACTATGCATATTTTGTATGCTTTTGGGGGATATCAACCATAGTTTCCCATAGCCTTCATTACTGAATAATTTACCTCTATCTCTTTTTGATTTAAGACACATGATTGAAAACTATTATAAAATAATTGAAATAATATGAAACTCTTTGGCCTATTTTTATAGCGACGTTCATGAAGATTCTTAGTTTATTTTTTTGACTTGGCAGAATTTTTCTTTACGGAAGGGAGTTCTGATTGACTGTATTATTTAATTTGTAACAATTATTGCCCTTTCACGTGGTTAAACGGATTTCCAGGGTTTTCCTTATGCCAATATAATTTTTATCGTAATCACTGAGCCGGTACCTCTTGAAATTTTTCTATGTACCTTTACCGAGTTTCTGGTGGTTCGGAACCCACCTTAAGCTGTA
>JAAAKG020020954.1:0-20306 GCA_010014905.2 Druon quercuslanigerum | reverse complement strand
CCTATAGTTAAACATAAAATATGTTAATCCTAAACATCTATATTTTACGTTTGAACATCCATTTTTCTCCGTGTATTGTTCATAATATTATTTTAGAATAATGCTAGAAAATTGCAGTTTAAAAAAAAAGTTTTTTTGTCCTATTTTCAAATGGAGTAAGGATATACTTAATTAATTTTGGAAAGCATAATTTTGTAAACAATTTATTATTATTTTTTATAATATTATTTTAGAATGACGCAAAAACATTCCAGTTATTTAAAAAAGTTTCACTTTTTGTCTAATTTTCAATTAGACTGAGGATATAATTAATTGATTTTGCAAAGCATAATTGTTTAAACAATATATTATTATTGAGAATAATGTTAAAAAATAATATTTTTTTCAAAAAATCTTCACTTTTTGTTCAATTTTAATTAGATAGAGGTAAATAATTAATTATAGTTAAGAAAATTAAATGTTTAAACAATGTATTCCTTTTTTAATGATATTATGTTTGAAAAATATTGAAAAGTTTGAATTTTGTCTGAAATATTCAACTTTTTGTCCACTCTTCACTTAGAGTTTGGCTACAACTATTAAAATTTAACAAACATAATTGTATAAACAAAGAATTATTTATTACAAACTTTCTTCTCTTAAGGATATGCAATTTTTTGTGAAATTTTCCAAATTTTCTCAAGTTTTTATCTACTATGATTGTTTAAACAATTTAATATTGCTTATAATTATCTTTCCTTGCATGTTTGCTAGAAAGTTGTTTTTTCTCAATTTGTTATTTTTTTATCAACTCTTCTCTTTTAATTCATTATTTTAGTTAAAAATAATTATTTTTTTGTTTAAAAATAAATTTTTAATTAGAAATTTATCAGGTTGGTTAAAAATGCTGCTTTTTAGTTCAAAGTTATAATATTTGGTTGAAAATGTAATTATTGTTTTGTTATTAATTTAACTATTCGTTTGAAAGCAGGACTACTTTGTAATAAAATCTTTTTATTCATCCTTAAATCTTGTAAAATTCTTTGAAATTTTTTTAAATTCTACCAGATTTGTGGACAACCTTTAAAATTTTTGAGATTTCTGAAAACTCTCTGTAATCTATTGAAGTGACTTTATATTTTTTAATCCATTAAAATAGTTATGAAATCCTTAAAAATCTCTTGATAAAAAGATTAATTTATTCTCGAAAAAAACGTTTATATCCCTATACATTTTTGAAATCCTGCAATCTAACAAAATTCCTTCAGTTACCTTTAAATCATTTAAAATATTAGAAATCTCTAGATATCCCATCAAATTTAATATAATTTATTTTCTAAAGTTTACTAGAATTATGTTGAAATCTTCATAAATCCTAGAAAATTCTTTGAAATCACATTAAATTTTTTTAGTCTCTTGAAATCTTTTGGACTTCCTAAAAAGCCCTTGACATTTCAAAAAAACCAAAAATCCTTTAAAATCCCTTGAAATAGTTGAAAAATAGCTAGAGTCCTTCGAAGAACCTTTAAAATCCATAAAAGTCCCGGAAATTGGTTTGGTATCATATTACAAATAGAAAGAAATTTTTTGTTTGCATTAACAAAATATTGTTTTCATTTTAATAAATTAAATGTATACCTAATTGACTAAATTAATTTATTTTAATATGAATTATATTATGTAAATAAAAGATTTATTTTAATCAAAAAAATTGAGTTCATAGAACTGGAGTGAACTCTTGCCTATTTCAAGGACCTCGAAACGTAAACATTCGCGTATTTCAAGGATAGAGTGCCTCAGTTTACGATTGGATTACTTGAATTTTTCTGGATTACAAGTGTATTACTCTGAATGTAAAGTGGATCACCGCTGATAAAAGTTTGATTACTCTAGATTAAAACTAAATTACCTTGAATTACAATAGAATTACTCCAAGTTAAAGGTGAATTAATGTAGATTACTCTATATTGCGAGTGGATTACTTTTTAATACCTGAATCGCTCCAAATCATTCGAATCACTCTGGATTACAAGTGGATTACTTTGTAATACTTGGATTACTCGATTCACTTAAATTTCTCTGAATACATTGTAATGTATGGATTGCTCCAAATTACTAAAATTACACTGGATTACAAGTGGATTACTTCAGAAAAATCCAGTTTACTAGTGGATTACTTATGCATACTGGGAGTACCGTCATTAAGCATTGGAAATTCCAATTTTTAAGAATTGAAAAAAGTGAGATTAAAGGTTGTAAAATTGGATTAAATCGAAAATTAAATTTAAAGCCGTTAAAAATTAAATTTTCTTCTACTTACGATTATTTCGAAATGTCCTTCAACTGATACAGGAAAATGAATTCCAAAAAATTTTTTTTTTAAATTGCAATTATTTTTTTCCGATACGTGGCGCTTTTCTGACTTCTCTAACTTCCAGCGTTTCGTTTATTGAGCGAATTTTGAGCAACAATAAACTTCCAGTAAGAAATTAGTCAAAAGCGGTATAAAGAAGTTTTTTGGAAAATTTTAGCCCATTCGAATTGATATTCAAGAAATTATTAACGTATCAAGTCGATAGCGGCTAGGCGACTCTCGCGCGGACTCTAAAGAGAATCTCAGCTCCGCTTTATAATACACTTCACAGAGGCTAAAAATAAAAACTAATATGATAATCATGTAGTTTTAAAGTATTATGCATAAATAAATAATAGTGCATCATATAAACTAATTTATTCATTTAATATTATCTAAAGTAATATTACAGTTTGTCTCAAAAATAGAACCATTCAATTGTACATAATATTAAATGAATAAATTATTTTACATTATGTACTATTATTTCTTTATGCACAACAACTTTAATAGTATCTAATTACTTGGTTAGTTTTTATTTTTGATCAGAGAACTGTATTATGAATTAGATCTAAAACTCTCGCTACAGTCCGCGCACGAGTCGCCTGGCCGCGATAGAGTTGAGACGCTAATAATTTCTCTAATATCAATTCGATTTGTCTGAAATTTTACAGAAAATTTCTTTGTACTGTTGTTAACTACTTTTTCAAAGGGAGTTTATTGTTGCTCAAAATTCGCTTGATAAACGAAACGCTGGAAGTTAAAAAAGTCCAGTAAGCACCAGGCATTAGAAAAAATTTACAACAATTTTTTTAAAATAAATTTTTGAATTACTTTTGCTCTATCAGAAGAAGGACACTTCGAACTAAATTTACTAAAATTTTTTTTTAAAAATCCGAAAAACTGACCGATCGAGCAAGAGTTGAAGTGAAAAACGAATTATATTGGGTTTTTAAAAAAAGCCAGTTTTTTTATCTTCAATTAGAAAACTAAAAAAGCTACAACTTGTTTCCTGGTGAAAAAAGATACGAAATAAAATTCTATATCTTGATATAGTCTTAAAAAATTAAAATTCGAGAATTTTTTTAAAGCCTTCAGGGGCCTTCCCACTCCTGGCGAAATAAGCTTATGTGCCCTGATCCTAATTGGCAGTTCAATTTCAAAGCCTTCTATATTTTATTGAAACTTCCTTATTGTCCCAATAGAAACATTTTTATTGGCACCCCAAGTGAAATCCTTGATGAAGAGAGTCATGAGAGTGACACAAACTATAAAACAGGTACTTTTGTATTCAAGACCGTGACTTACAATCTATTACTCTCTCCGTCGGTTTCACATTTTTTTCTCCTTTCTGTTTATAGTTGTCATACCCCCTACACATTCTCTTTAAACTTCTTTTCAGTACCCATAAACACCTTGAACGTCAGAGAATCGACCGAAGCAGCGATCATCCCTAAAGTCGGCGTCAAAAGTACGCGATCCTCACTTTAAACGCTCACCACTCGTTCAAAAAAAAATCGCAAAAAATTCTAGCCAGGTAGCCGCGAAAGCTTAAAGTCTCTTGCGTTAAACAATATCTAAATTGTTGTTCTAAAAAAATTTTTACGCTGGCAATGATGTAAAACGTGTCAAAAAACGAGGTTTTGAAGGCACTTTTTTTAGCCTCGAGTTTCGAGACTTCCTAACACCAGTTGGAAGTATTAAAAAAGTTTTAAAAACTGCTTTGCATTCTAGACACCTTAAGGAGCATCTATGAATTTTTTTCACATTTTTTGAGACTTCTACCTGGTTTTGGAAAGTCTCGAAAGTCGGCGCTAAAAAAGTGCCTCCAAACCCTCGTTTTTTGACACGTTTTACATCAGCGGCAGCGTAAACATTTTTTTAGAACAATAATATACATATCAAACAACGCGGAAGACTTTAAACTTCCACTACGGCCTAACTAGAATTTTCTGCGATTTTTTTTTAACAAGTGGTGAGCGTTCAAAGTGAGGGTCGCGTACTTTTGACGCCGACTTTAGATGTAGATTACATGTTGCCTGAGGGAATACGTCGACTTACTTATGACAAGGTTCATGGTTAATTCAATTTGGAAAAGATAATAATGTCCTAGAACTCTGGAAAGCTCAGGCAGAATTATGCATAATTCCCCAGGAGAACATTTTGTTAGAGAAATTCAATTTCTAGTCAAATGATTGTATATTAGGGATCTGGATAAGACTTCATTTCAAGATTAAATAATTTATAATATCCTTTCTGCAAAGTATATTATGATGATAAGAGACATTTGAGATCATGGATTTGACTTTTGATCGATAATAGTTGATTTAATATGGCTTTAAGACCGACTGTAAAAATGGCGAGGCACAGCGGTGGATGAATCTGAAAAAAATATTTGGTCCTTCGAGCCGGATAGAAACTAGCAGATTCAGAGGGGATCATCTTGAATATCTAAAAAAAGATATCTCTTATTTTCAACTAAGTAGTTCTGCAAATTTTTGGCGAATTCCAAATAATTCTAGAAAATTCCAGGGAATTTATTATTCATCTCAAAGAATTCAAAAGAATTATAAAGAATTTTTAAGAATTTTAATTAATTCTAAAGTATCCTAAAGAATTTTAAGACCATTAATAAAATTCCATGTAACTCCAAAGAATTCTGAAGAAATCTAAAAAATTCTAAAGAACTATAATGAATTCTGAAGCATTTCACTGGAATTCTAAAGAATACAAGGTTAATGAATTGAAGAAAATTGTAAACAACTCCAAAGAAATACAAGCAATTCTAAAGAATTTATGAGTTCCAAAAAACTAAAAGTAATGCAAAAAAAAAAGAATTCTAAAGAATTTATAAAAAAATCCGAAATAAAGCTAAAAAGTTCTAAAGATTTTATGATCACTTTCAAAATATATATAATGAATTCCTAAGTATTCTAAATCAGCCTAAATAATTCTAAACTACAAAGGATTTGTGATAATTCCCAAAGAGGTTTAAAAATTCTAAAAAATTTACGATGAATTCCAAAGAATTCCAAGAATTTATTGTGAACTGGCATATATTTTTAAAAATTTCAAAAAAATTAAACGATTTACAAGAAATTGTAGCACAATCGAAAGAGTCTATGATGAATTTTAAAGAATTTATTATGAATTCCTAGAATTCTAGAGAATTTTAAAGAATTCCAAAAAATACAAGATGAATTCCAAAGAATTAAGAAAAATTCAAAGAATTTATAATGAATTACAAGCTTTCATTCTGAATTCAAACAAATTCTAAAGAATTTGGAACAATTCTGAACAATTCTGAACAATTCCAGAAAATTCTGAAGTATTTCAAAGAATATTAAGAATTTCTAAAGAATTCTAAAAAATTCGTAACAATTTAGGGCAATTCTTAATATTTATCAACAATTATAAAGAAATATTAAAAATTACCATAAAATTCAAAATAATTAGAATGAATTCTAAGGAATTCTAAGGAATTTCAAAGATTCTTGAAGAATTTAAAAGAAATATAAGAAAATCCAAAGAATCCTGAAAGATTACAAAGAAATCGAAAGATTTCTCAAAAATTTCAAAGAATTCGAAAAAATTTCAAAGAATTTCAAAAAATGCGAACAAATTTCAAAGAATTCTAAAGAAGTTCTTTAGATTATAAAGTAGTTAAAAAATATAAAGATTAAAAAAAAATTATAAAGAATTTTAATAAATTGATCGAAAAAGCTCTACAGAATTTCAAAAAAATCCAAATTAATTTCAAAGAACGTATATTGAGTTCTAAAAAATATATGATTAATTAAAGGAATTTATAATAAATCTCATGAAATGTTTAAGGAATTCAAAGAATTTCCAGCGTTTATTCTGAATTCTAAAAAAAATTCAAAGAATTTTAAAGAATTCTAAAAGAATTCTAAAGAATTCCATGTATATGAAAATTATTACCAAAAATATTAAGTAATTACAAACAATTCGCTATGAATTCTAAATAACCTATGAATAATTTCGAGTAACTTATGATGAATCTTAAAGAATTCTAAAAAAATTCACACGAATTTCTAGTAAATCCCAAAAATTCTGAAGAAATCCAAAGAATTCTAAAGAGTTCTAAAAATTTCGTAACAGTTTAACACAATTCTAAATATTTATCAAGAATTATAAAGAAATATAAAAAATACCATTAAAATCAAGAATCAAAAGAATTGGAAAGATTTCTAAAGAATTTTAAAAGAATGCTAAAGAATTCAGAAAATTATAAAGAATTCCAAGGATTCCAAAGAGTTCTTAAGAATTCTAAACAATTCCAAAGAAATATTAGGAACTACTACGAATTCTAAGGAATTCAATAGAATTTAAACCAATTACAAAGAGTTAAATGAAATTCAAAGCATTTAAAAGAGGTCTAAAGAGTTCTAAAGAATTGTGAAGAATTACAAAGTATGGAAAAAATTTCAAAGGTATTTATGATAATCCTTAAAAAATTTTAAAAAAATTTACGTGAATTCCTAATAATTCCCAAGAATTCTAAAGAATTCTAAAAAATACGATCAGACAATTCAAAATATTTATCGAGAATTATAAAGAAATATAAAAAATACCATAAAATTAAAAATAATTAGAATTAATTCTAAGGAATTCTAAGGAATTTCAAAGAATTTCAAAAAATGTAGTAGTAGTAGTTCTTCAGATCATAAAAAAGTTTTAAAAATCTAAAGATTTCAAAAAAATTATAAAGAATTTTAAGGAGTTCGTAATAAATCCTAAGAATTCCAAAAAATCTCAAGCATTCTAAAGAGTTAATGATACATTTCAAAAATTGTAAGATATCCAAATAATTTATAATGAATTCCAAATATTTATTCTGAATTCAGCAAGATTAAAAAAAACTTTACTATAATTCTAAAGAATTAAAAATATTGTGAAGAATTCTATGGGATTTCGAAGAGTTCTTCAGAATTCTAAACAATTACAAAGAATTACATAAAATTAAAAGGTTTTAAAAGAGGTCTAAAGAGTTTTAAAGAATCCTAAAGAATTACAAAGAATTCTACAGAATTTCAGAGAATTTATGATACATTCCACACAAAATTTTGAAAATTCAAAGAATATATAATAAATTTCAGACGTTTATTCTGAATTCCAAAAAATTCTAAAGAATTCAAAGAAGTCTTAAAAATTAAAAAAGAATTCCAAATAATAAATTTTAAAGAACGTATAATAAATCTCAAAAAGTTTGTAAGGAGTTTAAGGGAATTTTGTAATACATCCAAAGAATTCTGAAAAACTCCAAAGAATTCTAGAAAAGTTATTATCAATTTAAAAGTATAACAAAATCTGTAGTATTTATAACGAATTTCAAGCGTTTATTCTGAATTCTGGAGAATTTCAAAGAATTGCGATAAATTCCAAAAGAATTCTGAAGAATAAAATGTTATTAAAAATAATTGCAGAAATCCTAAATAAGAACAAACAATTCGAAGGAATTCTAGAGAATTTCAAAGAGTTTTAAGGAATTTCCAAAAATCCTGAAAGGAGTTAAAAAAAACGTATGAGGGTTTCCAAAGAATTGAAATGAAATCCAAAAAATGTATGATGGAATCTATATATCTTGTTATGATTCTAAAGAACTTATGAATAATTCCAAGGAATTAATTATAAATCTTAAATAATTCTATAAAAATATACACGTATTCCTAATAAATCCCAAAAATTCTAAAGAAATCCAAAGAGTTCTAAAGAATTCTAAGAAATTAAAAACAATTTGAGACAATTCTAAATATTTATCAAGAATTATAGAGAAATATAAAAAACACCATAACATTCTAAATAATTAGAAATAATTCTAAGGAATTCTGAGGAATTCTAAAGATTCTTGAAGAATTTTGAAGAAATATAAAAAAGTCTAAAGAATTCTGAAGAACTGCAAAGAATTCGAAAGATTTCTTAAATATTTCATAAATGCTAACAAATTTCAGAGGATTCTAAAATAGTTCTTCAGATTATAAAATAGATAAAAAATCTAAAGATTCCAAAAAACTTATAAAGAATTTTAAGGAATTCGTAATAAATCCTAAGTATTCCAAAAACTCTCAAGAATTTTAAAGAATTTATTATAAATTCCAAAGTTTTAAGTTATCCAGCGAATTTATAATGAATTCCGAATGTTTATTCTGAATTGAGCAAGAATCCAAAGAATTTCAATAGAATTCTATAGAATTCAAAAAATTAAAAAGAGTTCTAGTGGATTTCAAAGAGTTCTTAGGAATTCTAAACAATTTTAAAGAAATATTAAGTAATACTAAGAATCCTAAGAAATTCAAAAGAACTTAAAACAATCACAAAGAATTACATAATATTCAAAGGATTTAAAAGAGGTCTAAAGAGTTCTAAGGAATTCTAAAGAATTAAAATGAATTCTTATAAATTCCAGAGAATTTATAATACATTCCAAACAAAAATGTTTAAATCGAAAAAATATATGATGAATTTCAAAAATTTATTCTGAATTCTAAAAAATTCTAAAGAATTCAAAGAAATCTGAAAAGTTACAAAAGAATTCCAAAAATTGCGAAAAATTCGAAGAAATCCCAGAAAATTTCAAAGATTTTCAAAGAATTTCAAAAAATTCTAAAGATTTCGAAGAAATTCTGAAAAACTCAAAGAAATGTATAAGAAATTATAAATTCGAAAGAAATTATGATTAACTCCAAGGAAATTATGATGAATATTAAAAAATTCTTTAAAAGTTTACACGAATTCCTAATGAATTCCAGAAATTCTGGAGAAATCCGAAGAATTCTAAAGAATTTTAAAAAATTCGAAACAATTTAAGATAATTCTAAATATTTATCAAGAGTTATAAAGAACTATATAAATACCACAAAATTCAAAATAATTAGAATTAATTCTAAGGAATTCTGAAGAATTCTAAAGATTCTTCAAGAATTAAAAAAAAATAAAAGGAAATATAAAAGAACTCTGAAGGATTACAAAGAATTCGAAAGATTTCGAAAGAATTTCAAAGAGTTATAAAGAATTTCAAAGAATTTCAAAAAATGCTAACAAATTTCAAAGAATTCTAAACAAGCTCTTCAGATTATAAAGTAGTTAAAAAAATCTAAAGATATAAAAAAAATTATAAAGAATTTTATGAAATTGTATTGAATTCCAAAGAATTTATTTTAAATCGAAAAAAATTATGAAGAACTCTAAAGAGTTCGTAATAAATCCTAAGAATTCCAAAAACACTCAATAATTCTAAAGAATTTAGGATAAATTTCAAAAATTTTAACAGATCTAAAGAATTTATAATGAATTGCAAATCTTTATTCTGATTTTAGCAAGATTCCAAAGAATTTCAATCGAATTCTATAGAATTCAGAAAATTATAAAGAATTCCAAGGGATTCCAAAGAGTCCTTAAGAATTCTAAACAATTCCAAAGAAATAATAAGAACTAATAAGGATCCTCAGGAATGAATGAAATTTAGAACAATTACAAAGAATTAAACACAATTCAAAGGATTCAAGAGAGGTAGAGTTCTAAAGAATTCTAAAGATTCATAAAGTGTGGCAAAAATTTTAAAAGAATTCTAAATAATTTCAAACAATTATAAAGTTTGTTAAAAAAATCCTAAAAAAGATCGAAAAAGCTCTACGGAATTTCAAAAAATTCGAATAAATTTCAAAGAATGCATAATGAATTAAAAAAATGTATGATTCATTTTAAAGGAATTCAGAATTATTCTCAAAAAATTTGTAAGGAGTTTTAAGGAATTTGTAAAAAATCCATAGAATTCTGAAGAATTTCATGTAATTGAAAATAATTACAAAAAATCTTAAATAATAGCAAGCAATTCGAAGGAATTCTATAAAATTTGAAAGAATTTCAAAAATGCAATATACATTACTTGTTATGAATTTTAAGGAACTTATGATTAATTCTAATGAATTTATGATGAATCTTAAAGATTTCTAAAAAAATTTACACGAACTCCTCATAAATCCAAAGAATTCGGAAGAAATTTAAAGAATTCTAATGAATTCGGAAAAATTCAAAAGAATTTAAGACAATTCTGAATATTTATCAAGAATTATGAAGAAATATAAAAAATACTATAAAATTCAATATAATTAAAAATAATTCTAAAGAATTCTAAGGAATTCCAAAGATTCTTAAAGAATTTAAAAGAAATGTAAGGAAATCTAAAGAATTCGAAAGATTTCCAAAGAATTTCAAAGAATTCGACAAATTTCTTAAGAATTTCAAAAATGCTAACAAATTTCAGAGAATTCTAAAGTAGTTCTCTTAGATTATAAAATAGTTTAAAAAATCTAAAGATGTCAAAAAATTATAAAGAATTTTAAGGAGTTCCTAACAAATCCCAAGAATTCCAAAAACACCCAAGAATTCTAAAGAATTTATAATAATGTTCAAAAATTTTAAAATATCCAAAGAATTCTAAAGAATTCTAAAAAATTTGAAAGAATTTAAGACAATTATAAAGATGTTTAATGAATTATATAGAAATATAAAAAATACCATAAAGTTCAAAATAATTAGAATTAATTCTAAGGAATTCTAAGAAATTCCGAAGATTTTTAAAGAATTTAAAAGAAATATAAGAAAATCTAAAGAATTCTGAAGGAGTACGAAGAATTCGAAAGATTTCTAAAGAATTTCAAAGAGTTCTAAAGAATTTCAAAAGAAATCTAAAGAATTAGGAAAATTATAAAGAATTCCAAGAGATTCCAAATAGTTCTTAAGAATTCTAAAGAATTCTTAAGAACTAAAAAGAATTCGAAAGATTTCTAAAGAATTTCAACACATGTTAACAAATTTCGAAGCATTCTTAAGAAGTTCTTTAGATTATAGAGTTGTTCAAAAAATCTAAAGATTGAAAATAAATTATGAAGAAATTTAATAAATTGTAATGAATTACAAAAATTTATTATGAATCAAAAAAGAAATAGAAAAAATTTTAAGGAGTTCGTAATTAATCTTGAGAATTCCAAAGGCTCTCAAGAACTCTAAAGAATTTATGATAAATTTCCAAAATTTTCAGATAACGAAAGAATTTATAATGAATACCAAATGTTTATTCTGAATTTAGCAATATTCCACAGAATTTTAATTTCAATTCTAAAGAATTCAAAAAATTATAAAGAATTTTAAGGGATTTCAAAGAGCTCTTAAGAACTCTAAACAATTCCAAAAAAATATTAAGAACGACTAAGAATTCTAAGGAATTCAATAGAATTTACAACAGTTACAAGGAATTAAATGGAATTCAAAGGATTTAATACAGGTCTGAAGAATTCTAAAGAATTCTAAAGACTTACAAAGTGTGGCAAACATTTCACAAAAATTTCAAAGAATTTTAAATAATTTCAAAAAATTATAAAGTTTGTTAAAAAATACTAAAAATGATCGCAAAAGTTCTGCAGAGTTTCAAAAAATTCGAATAAATTTCAAAGAACCAATAATGAATTCTAAAAAATATATAATTAATTTTAAGGAATTTAGAATTAATTTCAAAAAAATTTTAAAAAGTTTAAAGGAGTTTTTAAAAAATTCAAAGAATTCTAACGAATTCAATGTAAATGAAAATAATTTTAAAAAATTCTAAATAATAATAAACAATTGAAAGGAATTCTAAAGAATTTGAAGGACTTTTAAAGTATTTCCAAAAATCCTAAGGAGTTAAAAAAAAGTATGAGGATTTCCAAATAATTTAAAATGAAATCCAAAAAATGTATGATGGAATCTATATATCTTGTTATGAATTCTAAAGAACTTATGATTAATTGCAAGGAATTTATGATGAATCTTAAAAAATTCTAAAAAAATTTACACGAACTCCTAATAAAACCCAAGAATTCTGAAGAAATCCAAAGAATTCTAAAGAATTCTAAGAAATTCGAAACAACTTAAAACACTTCTAAATATTTATCAAGAATTATAAAGAAATATAAAAAATACCATTATATTTAAAATAATT
The DNA here is from genome assembly GCA_010014905.2 of Druon quercuslanigerum. Lineage (NCBI taxonomy): Eukaryota > Metazoa > Arthropoda > Insecta > Hymenoptera > Cynipidae > Druon > Druon quercuslanigerum. The sequence goes on along the minus strand of JAAAKG020020954.1, from coordinate 7,977 downwards.
GGAATTAATTTTAAGGAATTCTAAGAAATTCCAAAGATTCTTGAAGAATTTCACAGAAATATAAGCAAATATAAAGAATTCTGAAGGACTACAAAGAATTTGAATGTGAAATGATTTTCAAAGAATTTCAAAGAGTTTTAAAGGATTTAAAAAAAATTCTAATGAATTCAGAAAATTATAAAGAATTCTAAGGGATTCCAAAGAGTTTTTAAGAATTCTAAACAATTCCAAAGAAATATTAGGAACTATTAAGAATCCTAAGGAATTCAATGAAATTCAAAACAGTCACAAAAAATTACATAAAATTCAAAGGATTTAAAAAAAGGTTTAAAGAGTTCTAAAGAATTTTAAAGAATTAAAAAGAATTCTAAAGAATTCCGGAGAATTTATGATACATTCTAAACAAAATTTGTTGAATCCAAAGAATATATAATGAATTTCAAGCGTTTATTCTGAATTCTAAAAAAATTCTAAAGAATTTAAAAAAGTATGAAAAGTTACAAAAGAATTCCAAATAATTGCGAAGAATTCTGGGAAATCCCAGAGAATTTCAAAGATTTTAAGGAATTGCAAAAAATTCTAAAGAATTTGCAGAAATTCTAGACAATTTGAAGAAATTCTAAAGAACTCAAAGAAATGTATGAGGAATTCCAAAGATTGTTGAATAATTTTAAAGAAATATAAAAAAATCTAAAGAATTCTGAAAGTTTACAAAGAATTCGAAAGATTTCTGAAGAATTTCGTAGATTTCTAAAGATTTTCAAAAAATTTTAAAAATGCTAACAAATTTCAAAGAATTTTATAGTAGTTCCTTAAATTATAAAATAGTTTAAAAAATCTAAAGATTTCGAAAAATTTATAAAGAATTTTACGGAGTTCGTAATAAATCCTAAGAATTCCAAAAACTCTTTAAAATTCTAAAGCATTTATGATAAATTTCAAAAATTTTATGATATCTAAAGAATTTATAATGAATTCCAAATGTATATTCTGAATCCAAGAAGATTCCAAAGAATTTGAATAGAATTCTAAAGAATTCAAAAAATTATAACGAATTCTAAAGGATTCCAAAGAGTTTTTAATAACTCTAAGCAATTCCAAAGAAATATTGAGAACTACTAAGAATGCTGAGGAATTCAATAGAATTTAAAACAATAACAAAAAATTTAATGAAATTTAAAGGAGTTAAAAGAGTTTTAAAGAGTTCTAAAGAATTCTGATGAATTACAAAGTGTGGCAAAAATTTCAAAAGAATTTCAAAGAATGCTAAATAATTTCAAAAAATTATAAAGTTTGCTTTGAAAACTCCTAAAAAAGATCGAAAAAGCTTTACAGAATTTCACAAAATTCGAATAAACTTTGAAGAACGTATCACGAATTCTAAAAAATATATGAATAATTCAAAGGAATTTATAATAAATCTCAGGAAATGTTTAAGGAATTTAAAGGAATTTGTAATAAATCCCAAGAATTCTAAATTGTAAAAAAATTCAAAGAACTCTGATAAATTCCAAACGAATTGTGAAGAATTCCATGTAATTGAAAATAAATTTTTAAAAATCTTAAATAATAACAATTAATTTGAACGAATTCTAGAGAATTTCAAAGACTGTTAAAGAACTTCCGAAAATCCTAAGGAATTACAATAAAATATTGAGGATTTCCAAAGAATTCAGGATGAATTCCAAAAAATCTATGATGGAATCTATATATCTTGTTATGAGTTCTAAAGAACTTCTTATGTTTATTTTCAAGGAATTTATGATGAATCTGAAAGAATTCTAGAAATTTTACACGAATTTCGAATAAATCCCATGAATTCTGAAGAATTCCAAAGAATTCTAAAGAATTGAAAAAATACCATAAAATTCAAAATAATTAGAATTAATTCTAAGGAATTCTTAGGAATTCCAAAGATTCTTAAAGAATTTAAAAAAAATATAAGAAAATCTAAAGAATTCTGAATGGTTGCAAAGAATTCGAAAGATTTCTAAATAATTTCAAAGAGTTCTAAAGAATTTCATAGAATTTCAAAAAATGCTAAGAAATTTCAAAGAACTCTAAAGAAGTTCTTCAGATTATAAAATAGTTAAAAAATCTAAAGATTTCAATAAAATTATAAAGAATTTTAAGGAGTTCGTAATAAATCCTAAGAATTCCAGAAACTCTTGAGAATTCTAAAGAATTTATGATAAATTTCTGCAAGATTCTAAAGAATTTCAATATAATTCTGAAGAATTAAAAAAAAATTGTAAAGAATTCTAAGGGATTCTAAAGAGTTCTTAAGAATTCTAAACAATTACAAACAATTACATAAAATTCAATGGATTTAAAAGAGGTCTAAAAAGTTCTAAAGAATTATGAAAAATTAAAAAGAATTCTAAAGAATTTCAGAGAATTTATGATACATTAAAAACAAAATTTTTTAAATCCAGAGAACATATAATGAATATTAGGCATTTATTTTGAATTCTAAAAAATTCTAAAGAATTCAAAGAAGTCTGAAAAATTACAATAGAATTCCAAATAATAAATTTCAAAGAACGTATAATAAATCTCAAAAAAATTTTGAGGAGTTTAAAGGAATTTGTAATAAATTCAAAAAATTCTGAAGAACTCCTAAGAATTCTGAAGAAAACCAAATAATTCTAAAAAATTCGAAGCAATTTAAGACAACTCTAAATACTTAACAAGAATTATACGGAAATATGAAACATATCATAAAATTCCAAATAATTAGAATTAATTTTCAAGAATTCTAAGGAATTCCAAAGATTCTTAAAACTTTTTAAGAAATATAAGAAAATCAAAAGAATGCAGAAGGTCTATAAAGAACTCGAAAGATTTCTTAAGAATTTCGAAGAGTTCTAAAGAATTTCAAAGAATTTTAAAAATTCTAAAAATTTTAAATAATTGTAAAGTAATTCTTTAAATTATAAAATAGTTAAAAAAAATTAAAAGATTTCAAAAAAATTGTAAAGAATTTTAAGGAGTTCGTAATAAATCCTAACGTTTCTAAAAACTCTTAAGAATTCTAAGAATTCTATTATAGTAAATTTCAAAAATTTTAGGATATCCAAAGAATTTATAAGGAATTCTAAATGTTTATTCTGAATTCAGCAAGATTCCAAAGAATTTTAACAGAATTCTAAAGAATTCAAAGGGATCCCAAACAGTTCTTAAGAATACTAAACAATTTCAAAGAAATATTAGCAAATACTAAGAATCCTAAGGAATTCAATAAAATTTAAAACAAATACAAACAATTGCATAAAACTCAAAGGATTGAAAAAAAGGTCGAAATGGTTCTAAAGAATTCTGAAGAATTAAAAAGAATTCTAAAGAATTCCGGAGAACTTATTGTACATTGGGTTCCAAACAAAAAATTTAAAACCCAAGGAATATATAATAAATTTCAGGCATTTATTCTGAATTCTAAAAAATTTTAAAGGATTCAAAGAAGTATGAAAGGTTACAAAAGAATTCCAAATAATTGCGAATAATTCTAAGAAATTCCCGAAAATTTCAAATATTTCAAAGAATTTCAAAAAATTCTAAAGAATTTGAAGAAATTCTAAAGAACTCAAAGAAATGTATGAGAAATTCCTAAAAATTTAAGATGAATTTCAAAAAATATATGATCGCATCTATACATATCTTGTTATAAATTCGAAAGAACTTATGATTAATTCTAAGGAAATTATGATGAATCTTAAAAAATTCTAAAAAAATTCACACAAATTTCGAATAAATTCCAAGAGTTCTGAAGAAATGCAAAGAATTCTAAAGAATTCTAAAAAATTCGGAACAATTTAGGAAAATTCTAAATATTTATCAAGCATTATAAAGAAATATAAAAAATACAACTATACTTAAAATAATTAGAATTAATTCTAAGGAATTCAAAAAATTATAAAGAATTCTAAGGGGTTCCAAAGAGTTCTTAAGAATTCTAAACAATTACAAAAAAATATTAGAAACTACTAAGAATTCTAAGACATTCAATAGAATTCAAAACAAAAATTTAAAACAAAAAAAATTTGAAATTTAAAATAGAATTTAAAAAAGAATTTAATGAAATTTAAAGGATTTAAAAGAGGCCTAAAGAATTCTAAAGAATTACAAAGTGTGGAAAAAATTTTAAAAGACTTTCAAAGAATTTTAAATAATTCAAACAATTATAAATTTTGTTTAAAAAAATCTTAAAAAAGATCAAAAAGCTCTACAGAATTTCGAAAAATTTAAATAAATTTCAAAGAGCATATAATGAATTCTAAAAAACATAAGATTAATTAGAGGGAGTTTAGAATTATTCTAAAAAAATTAGTAAGGAGTTTAAAGAATTTGTAAAAAATGCAAAGAATGCTGAAGAATGCCATGTAATTGAAAATAAATACAAAAAATCCTAAATAATAACAAACAATTCGAAGGAATTCTAGAGAATTTCAAAGAATTTTAAAGAATTTCCTGAAATCCTAAGAAGTTAAAAAAACGTATGAAGATTTCCAAAGAATTTAAAATGAAATCCAAAAAATTTATGATGAAATCTATATATCTTGTTATGAATTCTAAACAACTTATTAATTTCAAGGAAATTATGAAGAATCTTGAAGAATTCTCAAAAAATGTACATGAATTCCTAATAAATTCCAAGAATTCTGAAGAAATCCAAAGAACTCTAAAGGCTTCTAAAAAATTTAAAATAATTTAAGACAATTCTAAATATTTATCAAGAATTATAAAGAAATATAAAAATACCTTAAAACTCAAAATAATTAGAATTAATTTAATGGAATTCTAAGAAATTCTAAAGATCCTTGAGAAGTTTTGAAGACATATAAAAAAATCTAAAGAATTCTGAGGGACCACAAAGAATTCAAAAGATTTCTAAAGAATTTCCAAGAGTTCTGAAGAATTTCAAAAGAATTCTAAAGAAGTCAGAAAATTATGAAGAATTCCAAGAGATTCCAAAGAGTTCCTAAGAATTCTAAATAATTTCAAAGAAATATTAAGAACTACTAAGAATTCTAAGGAATTAAATAGAATTTAAAACAATTACAAAGAATTAAATAAAATTCAAAGGATATAAAAGAGGCTTGAACAATTTCAAAGTCTTCTGAAGAATTAAAAAGTGCGGAATTTAAAAAAAAAACGAATAAATTTTGAAGAACATATAATGAATTCTAAAAAATATATGAATAATTCAAAAGAATTTTTTAATAAATCTCATGAAATGTTTAAGGAATTTAAAAGATTTTATAATGAATCCCAAGAATTCTAAAGAACTCAAAAGTATAAAAAAACTCAAAGTATTTATTACGAATTTCAAGCATTTATTCTGAATTCTAAAAAAATTCAAAGAATTCTAAAGAATTCTGATAAATTTCAAAAGAATTCTAAAGAATTTCAAACGGATTCTAAAGAATTCTAAAAGACTTCTGAAGAATTCCATCTATTTGAAAATTATGACAAAAAATCTATGCTGGAATCTATATTTCTTGTTATGAATTCTAATGAACTTATGAATAAATCCAAGGAATTTATGATGAATCTTAAAAAATTCAACAAAAATTAACACGAATTCCTAATAAATCCCAAGAATTATAAAAAAATCTAAATAATTCTAAAGAATTCTAAAAAATTCGAAATTATTTAAGACAATTTTAAATATTTATCAAGTATTGTAAAGAAATTATATTTCTTTATAATTCTGGATAAATATTTAGAATTATCATAACTTTTTCGAATTTTTTAGAATTCTTTGAATTTATTCAGAATTCTTGGGATTTATTAGGAATTCGTGTACATTTTTTTGATGATGTGTAAATAATATAAATATAAATATGTATAAATAGATGTCTAAATTCCATCATAAATTTTTTGGAATTTATCTTAAATTCTTTGAAAATCCTTATACGTTTCTTTTAATTTCTTAGGATTTTTGAAAGCCTTTGAAATTTTCTAGAATTTGTTAATATTTAGGATTTTTTGTAATTATTTTCAATCACATGGAATTCTTCAGAATTCTTTAGAATTTTTTAGAATTCAGAACAAACGCCAGAAATGCATTATATCTTCTTTGGATTGAACAAATTTTGTTTGCATTGTATTATAAATTATCTGGAATTCTTTAGAATTCTATGTAATTTTTCAGAATTCTTTAGGACTCTTTAGACCTCTTTTAAATCCCTTAGAGTTCTTTAGAATTTTTTTAATTCTTTAGAATTCTATTAAAATTCTTTGGAATCTTGCTGAATTCAGAATAAAGAACTACTTTAGAATTCTTTGAAATTTGTTAGCATTTTTCAAAGAATTCTATAATAGTTCTTACGATTATAAAATAATTAAAAAAATCTAAAGAATTCAAAAAAAATTATAAAGAATTTTAAGGAGTTCATAATAAATCTCAAAAATTCCAAAAACTCTCAAGAATTCTAAAGAATATATGATAAATTTCAAAAATTTTAATATATCCTAAGAATTTATAATGAATTTTAAATGTGCAATGATTTCTAAAGAATTTCAAAGAATTTCAAAAATGCTAAAAAATTTCGAAGAACTTCAAAGCAGTTCTTCAGATTATAAAAAAGTTAAAAAAATCTAAATATTTTAAAACAATTATAAAGAATTTTTAAATAGTTCTAAAGAATTTCAAAAAAATTCTGAAGAATTCAGAACATTATAAAGAATTCTAAGGGATTCCAAAGATTTCTTAAGAATTCTAAATTATTCCAAAGAAATATTAGAAACTACTAAGAATCCTAAAGAATTCAAAAAATTTTAAACAATTACAAAGAATTACATATAATTCAAAGTATTTAAAAAAAGGTCTAAAGAGTTCTAAAGAATTCTAAAGAATGAAAAAGAATTTTAAAGAAATCCGGAGAATGATACATTTCAAACAAAATTTGTTAAATTAAAAGAATATTTAATGACTTTCAGGCATTTATTCTGAATTCTAAAAAATGCTAAAGAATTCAAAGAAGCATGAAAAGCTACAAAAGAATTTCCAATAATTGCGAAGAATTTTAAGAAATCCCAGAGAATTTCAGAGATTTTAAGGAATTTCGAAAAATTCTAAAGAATTGAAAGAAATCCTCAAGAACTCAAAGAAAGGAATTAGGAATTCCAAAGAATTTATGATGAACTAGAAAATAAAAATCCGGTAATATTTGCCGAAAGATAATACCAATCTTTTAACAATTGTATACCTACTTAACAATTATTTTTTACTTTTTTTAGAAAGTTTTTTTAACGAAAATAATTTTATACAAAAAGGAGAAAGTCTTTATAAATTATTGCAGTTATGTTCCTAGATTGGGTAATTCTTGTGTATAATAAATGTTTGTAGGCCCTCATTAGTCTAAAGAATACGATTTTCAAAGTAGTATTAGTATTATTACTATTTCCAGAGTAAAGGTAGATTAAAAGCTTATAAATACACCCCATCTATTACGACAACCCTCATATAAGTAGAACCGAGTCAAGCGTATTCAAATTAAACTCTGCAAAATGAAAGCGATCGGAATTGACTGTATTTAAACTTTATGAGTCGAAAGATATTGAATTCAATTCTTCTAAACTTGAAAGTTAAAACCACTACAATAACAAATATCTTAAAATTTCCTTTTTGAGGTTCAATATAATCCACCACTGATTATTAAACCTACAGTTGGAATGTTCAAAAGTAAACTATTTGAAATTTAGAGCGTCTAAAACCTTTTATAAAAAAATACCAATTTGCGACTACAAAATGAAAAATTGAAGCTAGGATCAGGTGTTTATCAAATTTCCTTTAATATTTTTGAGTTTCGATCAGAAAAAATTTGTGGATAAGTTTTGAAAAATTTTCTAGATTGGTTAAGAAGATAAAGGAAAGTAAAAATTTAATTTGGTCCTTCGAGCCGGATATACTAACTCATTCTCTATCAATCTAACAACGCCTTTGATTTCGAATTAAATTAAATGTTTTAATTG